>OZ024888.1:36359943-36613279 GCA_964017195.1 Siderastrea radians
GCGCGCAATGCATCTTGGGCCCCATTAGGTCTTTAAGAGAATTCCAATATAAAATATTAAACAGGATCTTATACACAAACAAGATGCTGTTTAAGTTTAAAAAAGTAGATTCTCCCTTATGCGATTTTTGTGAAAAGGAGTTGGAGACCATAGAACATCTTTTTTTCCATTGTCCGAAAGTGTGTATGTTTTGGGATGATTTAAAGGTATTACTTAATTCTGTAAATATAACTGTTAGGTTTGATATTAAGGACGTTCTTTTTGGGATTTTAGATAAAGATAATATAAGCATTCTAGTCAACTACATCCTTCTTGAAAGTAAATATTTCATTTATCATTGCAAGTTAAATAAGAGATCCTTATGTATAAGATTGCTAGTTGATAAATTTAAAAAGATGTTTCAAACCGAACGTTTTATCGCAAAAAAAAAACAACAAAATCCATTTCCATGACAAAAAATGGAAACCTTTACTCCCATTAATACAACAGTAGCTGTTATCTCATCCTCGTTTTTCTAGGATTCCCGAAATCACTCTTTAATTTTAATTTTAAGTTGAATATGTAATCCTTGTATAGTGTAGTGCAGTGTAGTTCTTTTTCTTTCTTTGTAGTTTGTAAGTAAGGTAATTGTTGTAAATTTTGTAATTTTCTTTTCTGTATGTTTCTTGATCACTGTTTTGTAAGTAAATTAATATACAAAAACAAAAGTTGATCATCCACAACATTGAGGTCTTATCAAACATACCCAGCTATAACAGGAATTATGGGTAACGGTCCTACGTGACACCTCTGATGTTATTACAAAACTTGGAATAGAACTTAATGGTAGTATTTGTCTGCTAATAAACTCATCAGAAGAGAAGATAAGGCAAACAAGAGCCAACCGAGTGCAGCGAGAAGTTCCACATGGGGTGCAAATGAAGGTGTACACTCCAAGTGGCCTGTTAAGGAGAAAGTTTCCAGTAACTGGACTTTACCAGGTAAATTAACACACCACAATATACTGTCACAAGATTACAAGAAAAATATGGTGTTCAGTCTCCCTGATCAAATGTTGTCCTTGTTACCACTGCAGTCACATGCAGTATTGTAAAACAATTTGGGTCTATACAAAAACATTGTATGCACATTGTAACATTTATAATGTATTTATTATTCTGCACATTTCAGGATGTGTACGACTGGTTGGGTGCAAGTCGAGATCTCCCACTCTACTTTGTCCCTGTTCATCAAGGACAAAATGGATCGATAGTACATCTTCCTCATGAAAACTTGCAGCCACATGGGGAAGTCATGAAACCTGTGGAAATGGTAATGATTTATATGTTTGTTTTAAATTTCATTCATATCATACATGTTGTAAACAAACATATGCCCATTGATACGAGCAGTCAATTATCCCACTTACAACAAAATCGTACCACACTCAATAAGTACAGTACTGTAAACAAACTCCAAACATCTTGTTTAATATCTTAAAGTTCCTTCCTTGGATACTGTCACGCTCCATTTGAGCTGAGTATATCATTTTTGTGCTTTTAGAATGTAAATTGCTTATTCAGCAGTGGAACCTGTCAGACTAGGCACATTAAGATAGCCACTGGATTTAATGATGTTTTTTGACACAAATGCTGGTTGTGAGCTAGCATTACAAAGAACAACGAACCATTAATTGTGACAAATCAGCTGATCATGAGGACGCACTGTACAAATACTACTTGTGTTTCGTTGATTTTAGCAGGCTGAACATGAAATAAAGAGCATGATGAATAGGGAGGAAGTAAGTACATCAGTACTTACATTAGTAGATGTTTAAGTACATGATACCAGGAACCATTGTAATGTTGCCCGCCCGCCCCCCCCCCCCCCGCCCTCCATTAACTGCTAATTAAATTGGTAACCAGATTTCACTGGCAAGTGTTTTGGTGGAATGTGATTACACACCTGGAGCCCTCATTACACTTGCATAAAGGTGGAAGGTGGGTTCCTTGCATGAGCATTTCATGCAATAAGGTTGGTTCACACCTGGAGCTTTCAATATCAAGTGTTGTGATCGAAGGTGTTTACACACCTGGAGCCTTAAACACTTGTATTGAGGTGAAAGGTGGGTTTCTTGCATAGGCAATTCTTGCGATAAGGTCGGTTCACACCTGGAGCTTTCAACATCAAGTGTAGTGGTGGAAGGTGTTCACACACCTGGAGCCTTCAACACTTGTATTGAGGTGGAGGGTGGGTTCCTTGCATGGGCATTTCTTGCGATAAGGTCGGTTCACACATGGAGCTTTCAATATCAAGTGTTGTGGTGGAAGGTGTTTACACACCTGGAGCCTTCAACACTTGTACTGAGGTGGAAAGTGGGTGCCTTGCAAAGGCATTTCTTCCAACTAGTCGATTCGCAACTGCAGCTTTCACTGCAGTGCTTTCAACAAGGTCAGTTTACTCCTGGAGCCAGTGATACTTCCACCTTGGTTTTCTCCTTTTTTTTCCTTTCAGGTTACATTTCGTGGAACCCTGCCTAATACAAGTCCACAAGTACAAGAGCAAGTACAAGCTCATGAATCGACCACTAAAATATTAGGTCAGTTCGACAAGAAAACAGAATCTCAACAGGAAAGGAGTGGGACAGTTGAGATGCAAAGGATTAAATTTCTTGTTAGCAAATTGGATATCTCGGGATACAATTTAATCTTACTGAATTTGATGTCGAATTTTAAGTCACATCATAGAATTAGGTGCATGATTGAGAAATTAAAGGCACAACAACAAAAAAATTAGAAAGTTAATTTTTGCAGGAACCACATGTCATAGTGCCACTAGTGGCCCACTTAGTCAGAGCTCAACTCTGGCTTCTGTAAAGCTTGAAGCAACTTGGAGTTACTACTCCACTAGATGAGAAACTGGTCCATCACGGGATACCCAGAAATGAAGTACTTAGGAGTAGTACTATATCCCTCCCCCCACACTGGATGGGATGCTATTCCACCTCAGTGTACCCAAACAGAGGAAGGAAATAGAGACAGGAGAAAGTAATTAACATTCAAAGTTTTTTTTACAATTGTGGTCTTTAAATATCTTTGAAATTCATGGAAAACAAGATGCTCATGAGCCAGTTCAAGACATTTCAAACATCACTACAGCACTATCTGTACTATCCTTAAGTTGCTCATGTTGCAATGCACAACCTGCTACCCATTACCAACAAGTCAATACCCGTAAATTCCCCTTCTTCCGAGACAAAAGCATTCAGAGAAGAGACAATGACATAAATCAAATAAGGTAATTCCTCTGCCGTCAGGACTGGGTCTAGTAATACCAGTTTTTATTTTATTTATTTTCATTTTTTTGGTGGTCACATGCCCCAGGCTTCCACTCAGCCAAAGAATACTTGGCCGGTAATCTTCGGTCGTTTAGCATTTAATCATCAAAATGTTCATGAAAGGAGTAGAAAACCGCGTGATTGGCGATTGAAAGGCAGAAAATCTCCTTCAAAGAGAGTAAGAACGAAGATGTTAACGAGCTTTGAAAGCCAACGATTCAATCTTGTTATTTTCGCCACTTGACCTGAGCCTGCCAAAAAACAAGGTTAAATATTCAACAGTGAAATACAAGCATTTTTCGTCAGTTTTGGTTTACTTTCCCTAAATCTTTAGAGAAATCAGTGTAGAAAAGTACAAAGAATTCAAAGGAGCTGTCTTCCATTCGATGAGAGGAAGGAGAAAGGTGCTGGCGAGCTTTGAAAGCCAACGGATCGACCAAACATTCATTTGCATTGTTAATGGCGCAATGACTATTTGGGACAGACTGACTCACGCTATGGTCAAAATATTTCATCGCACTCTTCGTCATGCATACTAAAATAGGGTCAGTGGACCAAAGGAAAGGGGGAAGGTCTTGTCTTGATTTATATCATCATAGCAAACACGCAAAAGTACGATAAATCAACAACTTCAAAAATTTACACCACTTGGGCTTTTATCTTAAGTGGCCGTAATATATTTTGCACCCAGAGGAGAGAAGAAACAACAGCAGGGTCCAATGCCCCTGGGGCTTTTCTTTTCTTTTTGCTGTTGTTGTTTCTGTTTTCAATCTACATGGCAGATGAGAGGGATAAAACAACAAAAGACGAGACCTTAGAAGGAATGAAAAAGGTTGGGGAAGAGGAAACAAAAAAGAGAAAGGAAAAGGAAAACAGAACAAGAAAGAAACAGACGAAGGATATAGAGAAAGGGGAAGGTAATTAATTTAAAGGTTTTCTTATACTTGTGGTATTTAAAGGGACACTGTCACGGATATTCTTACATTTAGGGTGAAAAATGTGCTGAAATTTAAATTAAATGCTTTGGCACATACAGAGGATACTCCAAGAACATGAAAAGAAGGAAACAAAATGATCAATTTTCTCAAAGGAAGAACAAACCATAGTCAGATACTGGCGATTTTTCCGCCCGATGTTTTCAAGTTGTAGTCAATTCCATCCAGGATCCGCAGCCAAACACACCTAATTAAGTTTCTGAGACCTCAGAAGGAAAAGAGGAAGCTGTAGAAGAAGAAACAACGAGAAGTTAGGAAAAGGAAATCAAAAAAAGAAAGAAACTTAGAAAGGAAATAAAGAAAGGCGAAGGTAATTAATTTCGAAGTTTTCTTATAATTGTGGTCTGTAAATGTCACCCTAAATTCGTGGGAAACAAGATGCTCATTAGCCCATTTAAGACATTTCAAACATCCATACAGCACAATCTGCACCGCCCAATTTCCTCACGCTGCAATCCACAACCTGCTACCTGTTTCACCCTAAATTAATTAAATGCACGCGAAAGCACAGCAATCAATAACTACCTATAATTAAATGATTATAAGACACAACAATCACTAATGAGCCCTAACTGAACGATCAGACAGCACATCAAACACTGAAGACCACCATCGGGTAAATATTATCTTCACTATGATCTTTGCTTATCGCTGTTATGTTTTCCCTAGATTTCGAACATCACAAGTGTATACACTACTTGACTTAAATGACTGGTGAATAAATACACAGTTTGAAACCAGTGGTTGATGTAAACATACCTACAAAAGAATGCACTACCCATCACCAACAACTCAATACCCGCCCACCTTCCCCCTGCCCCAAGACAAAAGCATTCAAAAAAGAGATGACATCAATCAAATAAGGTAATTAGAGATGTAATAATGTACAACTTTTTTTGTTTCTGTTTTCAATCTACATGACAGATGAGAGGGATAAAACAACAAAGGAAGAGACCTCAGAAGGAAAATAGGAGGCTGGGGGAGAAGAAACTACGATAAAAAGAAAGGGAAATGAAAACAGAAAGAGAAAGAAACAGACGGAGGACATAAAGAAAGGCGAAGGTACATGTAATTAACGTTCAAAGTTTTCTTGTAATTGTGGTCTTAAAATGTCATTCTGAATTCATGAAAAACAAGATGCCCATTTGCCGGATTAAGACATTACAAACATCAGTACAGCACAATCTGCACTGCCTCAAGTCGCTCATGCTGCAATACACAACCTTCTACCCTTCACCTATTAGATGTAATAATGTACATGTTTTTCTGCTTTTTTTAACGTGCATGACAGATGAGAGAGAGAAAAGAACAAAGTCAAAGAGAATAGAAGAGTCATTAGAAGGAAAAAAGGAGGCCGGGGAAGAAAAAGCAATGAGTCGAAGGAATAGAAGACAGCAGAAAGAAAAGGATAAAAAAAAAACAACTACATAAAGAAAAGGAGGGGGAAATGGACAACTGATTGCTTGACAGGAACTAGAGGTTTAATTAACCTATTTAAACTAAGCTACGACAACCTTAACAACCTTAAGACAGCCATCAAAGGTGAAATCCTCCATTGCACAGAGGTAGAACTCACTCAGAGAATGTGATAGAAAAACGTGCAGAGAAGACCAAGAGTGTTTGGCCAGGGTCAAAAATACACACAATTTTGTATTACTGTTTGTTTTCTCTTTGTTGAACATACCACATCACACAAGGAGTTCTAAAGTCGTTGAATGAAAGCAAAGGGGCCCATTATAGTATCCCACTGCTATGCGATGCTGTTGCTGTGCAGTTGCAGGTCTGCCATCTGGAATTCCTTTTATAAAGGTTAGCTCATCTATCTTTTTGGACAAACCAGGAACTGATGCTTCCGAATTCTTAGGAAAAATTATTTGTACATGAACATTGTGTTCTGGAAAGGGGGGCTTGAGGAAGTTTCTCCTAAAATTGGCCTACATGAGCAAACATGAATTTGATATCCCTTTGACTACAATAATTTTTTTTGTGTCTAAGTTTATCTTTTTTGTTTTCAAGTTGAAAATGACAGTTCTTTCCAGGTCAGCCACTGAGAAAATTACTTCAGATAAGTCAATTAGCCAATCAATATTTGTGGAAAAGTGCTTGACTTTCTCGGGCTCGCATGGCTGGCTTCTACAGATACTGCAAGATGCCCTTTGCCTTTGTAACACAGAGCTAGTCAATTTGCTCGCCTTGCCCGTCAGAAGAAGTAGAAATCGATATCGAGCAAAACCGAGCACCTCTCCAGTGACCTCTCACTAGGGAGCTGACGCTTCAGACTCTTGAGGACTCTGACCAACCACTCAGTTCATCATTGAAGAAGACGAAGCTGTTCCATTCAACAGAGGAATCACTGAATAGCTCGGATGAAGAATTAACTGGGCAATGCGAAGCAACTGGCTACAGACTAATTGATTTGCAAAGTCTATCTTCAGTGCTCTCTGCAGCACATAAATGTGAAGAAGGTGAGAAAATTGCCTTGACAGATTCTACCAAACCGTTTGATTGTTCTTCCGGGCTGAAAAACAAACCGATTTCATTGTATAATCTATCTTAGTGATTTTGTGGCTTTGATTTTGTTGTTTGTGCTCAAATATTTTGGCACTTGTAGTTCCATATTTATTGAACTAGGAATTTTGTTTTCAAATGGCATGTAACAGATGCCACACTAGACATTTCAAATAAACATTGTCTCATACTGCACGTCTTTTTGTTTCTTCAGCAAACATCATTCTTCAGGAAACTGAAAGTGGTCGGGCAGGGTTAAAGTCTGACCTTTCCCTCGTTTGCAGTGCTTGTGACAAAAGCACTTCCTCCAGACATCTGCCAACATCACAAAAAGGGGAAAGTCCTTTGATGTAAACAAAACAGCTGTTTTTCACTCTCTGGAATCGGGGACTGGTTACGAAGGGCTTTCGTTCTTCGGTGGAATCATGAACATGCCTTGTATGTTGACCAGTTCCTACTACAAACAGGTAGACAGCATCCCAGGCATTGTAGAAGATTACACACAGGAAGAGCTCATAAGTGCAGGTCAGAGGCTGCGAAACATCGTCCTTGATGAAAACCCAGAACTTGACATTAATGAGACTTTGGATGCAGCTGTTAGCTTTGATGGCACCTGGGCCAAGCGAGGGTTTACCTCTTTGACAGGGGTAGTCTTTGCAATCTCAGTAGACAGTGGTGAGGTTTTGGACTATGCTGTCTTGTCAAAAGCTTGCCAAAAGTGTGCTCGCAAAGAGTCACAGTGTGAAGGGGACAACAAGAGATTTCAGGAGTGGAGTCCACAAAGGAGCAGAATGTAGAAAGGACATCATGGAGAAACTTTCAATTCCTGGTGGGACACACACAAGCCGTGCCTTTAGGCTAAAGGATAACAAGCGTTTGCGGAAAGCAGACACCCAAGCTATGGCCAAGGAAAAGAAGCGCCGCCAGGCAGTCCAACTTGTTCGCACACGACGAGAAGAAGCCCTTCAGGACCTTGAAGGAATTACTTATGAGGCTGGGGGATTCTGATTGGTTACCTTTTGCCTCTAGAAACTAAATCTGGCTAGTTTTCCACCCCTTGATGTTTTTGTTCAAGAGCCATCATAATATACAATCTGTTATAAAATTTTAGTCTGTTTTCTCAAGACGACCGATTTTCACCTTTGAGAAAAGATATCTCAAGAAGAATTTAAGCTATTGACCTGAAATTTTCGGGACAGTTAGTGCTCATTTAATGAATTGATATAAATGAAGGAATTTTCCAAAGGCTTGCTGGGGAAAAAATGACCAATTAATATTCACCTAGTTTTTCAGCGTGTAACTTGAGATGGTTGCATTGATGTGTGATATTACAATTTTGTAAAATCCTTCATTCGTATCAACAATTAGTTCTTATTCTTTGAAATGGCATAAAAAGTTTATTTTTCTGTCAAATTTATAAAGAGAAATCTTTTCTCAAGTATCCATGGGTTTTGCACTGTGGGTGGTATTTTTGAGTGCCTGGTGTCAAGTTACTTTTGCTGATACTGTACAAAAACAGCCATTGTTAGAATCGTTGGTTTGTTAGCTTTCCAGTGATATATAGTTTGCCATGGTTTGGATTAAAACTGTTAGAGCTACTGAAGATACAAAAAGTGTGCTTTTTTCAGGTGAAACCCCGCCTTTCTAAGACAAAAAATATGATGACTTGACTTCAGCGGAGTTTATGGCAGGATACGCCACGATTTTGCAAAAACCAAATTTATCTTCGCTGGAGTTTTGTGCCCGCATCGATCACCTTGTGTCCTTGATGTATCTGGCCACGCAGTTTACCTGGTCTTCGGTGCGTGACCTTCACCAAGCCTTTTTATTTGAAATTGAGTGCCGTGGGACTAATTGAGGCGATTCTTTCACCCATTTGGAGGCAAGAATCTCGGACAGGAGCTCCTCGTGCTGAAAGTTTAACCCCGGCGGTTTTCTTCTGCCAAGATTTCCAACATGGAACCTGTAAAGTGACCAAGGATCACAACGGCACAATTCGGGAAGAACAGAAATGGTTACAGCACATTTGCGCTCGTTGTTAAGTATATTCTCGAACAGTCAGCTGTCACACGGAAAGATTGCCCCTTGGTGGCAGAAAAAAATTTCAACGAACAACCCTTCTGAGACACCCATACCCTGACTACAAAATTCGTGTTTTCAAGATGCTAGACCTTGTACACCAGACTTTCGGTTCCTTTTCTAGCCTTCATTAACAAGCATTTCACCGTGACTCTAGACTTAACGTATCATCTCAAGACCCTAGACATTCCGTGCAGGATCAGTCTTTTCCAGGCTCAAGACTTGGCGGGGTGGATACAACCTTCCTTTCTCATGATGTTAAAGTAGGTAATAATGTTATGTCACCGTCGTCAACATTGGCTTATCCTACTGTTGATTCTTCCCTTAGATTTTAGGGGGTAAACACTGCAGTTAGTCCTAGTTTTTCATTCACTTCACCAGTTGTGCTTTATTTGCCTCCCACGCCGCATACTTTTGTTTCATTGCACAACCAAGTACACGCGATAGGGCTAACGAATTTTTTAGGCGAGCGATTGGGTGTGCCAATGTCGTTAAATATTTCTTTGTGGCGATCGTTATTACGCGATTATTCTGATGTGGCCATTTGCTACTTTTTAGAATTTGGCTGGCCTATTGGTTATGATTAAAGTAGCCTACGCGTAGCCGTACCCTCCCCCCGCCGAGGAGAAAACGGGGAGGAGGGAACGTCTACGAAAAGCTGGCACGAATCGTGTTACGTGACGTCATTGTAATTTATGCAATCTATGTAAATAAATTAGATTTCCGCGAATGCGCCTACTTTTACGTGTGTAAACAAAGGGTTAGTTTCGATTGAATTCCGGTTGTATTGTTTTTGCTTCAGGCTTATCTGCAATTCAATGTCTCTTTATAAATGCATACTTTGTTTTAAAGACATAATAAAGGATTATGAGCGATTCTTGGTTAAAAGCAGGAAGAAGACGACTTTTGATGTGAACTTCGCACTCGCAAATTTGGATTTCCTCGTGTACACGGTCTCCGAGTACATTTGTAGGCAGTGCCTTGGAATTCTCAGAAAAAGACAAAACTTGAAGCAGAACCTTGAAGACCTCGAGAAATCCATGCGAAATGATTACGCTGCAAGTTTGGAGAAAGCTGGCCTTGTTTTCCAGCCGAAAGAGTCGCCATCAAGCCAGAATTTAAGCTTATGTACACCGAAGCGTCCTAGACTCGAAGGTGACTGTACATCTTCGATTCAAAATGTACACTTTCCGACTCCATTTCCTTCACCACTGTCCTCATCAACGCCTAAAAAGCGAGTCATTTCCGATGTTAGCGAGAAGCCATCATCAACTTCGGTAAATGTGCGCATAGAATGGCCATCGAATAACATGGATAGGAAGGTTCCAGAGCAGTTAGAATCCCTTGCGAAAATGCTTATCAGGGGCACCTATAAACAGATTGCTAATGCTGCCTGGCGCTCTCCAATTCTCAAGAAAGAATTACAGCTTCTTTTCCTAAAGGAGGTAGACAAAGAGGGAACGGCGATGTGCTCTAAGAAGGAGCCAAGTTGTGTCAGGTCCCCTGATAAGAAAAAACTGTTAGATTTTACTTTCGAGAAATTTAATGAGGAATTGTCCACCAAAGCACCACTCCTACACGCTGTTCTACGAGTCAGTTGTGTTAACAGCAGGCGTAAAGATAGTGTTTGGAAGCAGGCAGTTGGGATGGCGGCAGCGATATGTCTAAGGAATCGTTCACAGTTCATGAATGGTGTGCAGCTCCTTATCAGCATATTTGGATACCACTCCAACTGGATGGTAAGAAATTAATTATAATTCTAAATCCTTGTTGCTAATCCTATTTCAGTAAATCTTTTTTATTTTTTACTTTGGCTTTCAATATTACTGACAAAGCATCTATCACATCAGTAGAACTTGACCTAAGGTCAGTAATGCGTACATTTTTTCTTTTTCCTTTTTACATGTAAGATTTTTTTTTGTTTTGAGAAGTTAACCCTGAGATAATAAGACCTATTTGCAAACGTGTTCAGAAAAAAGAAAACATGATGAAGTTCAATCCATTGAACCCTTGCCCAATTACCAAAATATTTTGTTTCTTTGTGTTGTTAATTTACTTAGGCCACAATGCGAAGATTAAGCCCCTTGCGCCTGATGACATCGCACACTCATTTGTATGCAAAATTAGATGAGTTTGGTAAAGACTTCAATGCAGTAATAAAGAAGCAAGTCAGTAATGAGTGCCAGTACCTAAATGTACATCAAAGAGCCACCTGTATTACCAATACTACTTCAATACAACAGGTTTCCCAAGTCCAACCTACTCCTTCAGTACAACAGGGTTGCCTAGCCCAGCCTACCACTTCTACTTCTTTGCAACAGGTTTCCCCGGCCCACCCTACCGCTTCTTCTTTGGAACAGGTTTGCCCAGCCCAACCTACCACTTCTACTTCTTTTGAAAATCCTACCATGACTACAGCCGTGGATCATGTTGCTGTGTTAGAAAGTCCTATTACTCAAACGATACTCCAACCGGATAAAGGACGGAAAATCACATTTGATAATTTTGACATCTACCAGGAAGTGCATCACATGACAGAACAAAATCAAAACAAAGACAAACATTATGTGACAGTTATGTCCACAGAGAACAGAATAAGTGGTGCACATCTGAGACGAAATGAGCCTATTGGTGATATTTCAACTCTAGAAAATGGGAAGTGTGTACCTAACCAAATAGAACACCAAAAGCAGAAGGAAAATTATGTAGTTTTGGTTTCCAGGATTCTCACAGCAAACATCCAATGTCTCAAACATCTAGAAGAAGTGGTGTTAAAGCACATCCCCCATCGTTATCACAAGGAAACTGCTCAAGCCACTGACACTGTGAGTTATTTTATTTTAAGTGGCCTACAAAGGAACACATTTATCCAGCCACAAAATTAGCCTATTATGAGCATGCATAGTCTACCACTAGATGATCAACTTGATAGAGTTTTCAAATAAGCAATAGTAGTCATTCCCTGTCCTACCAAGAAAAAATTTATAGGTTTATTATTTATAATTTATGGTTTTGTCGGTTAAGCTTATTATCTATGTTTACTTATAGTATTTTATTTTATTTCAATTTCTTTTTTAGACTTTTCTTGGTGTACTTTACCACAATGAAAATAGCGCAGATGGAATTCTTGAAATTCTGAAAGAACTACACAAGTATGTTCCTTTCAGTGGTGATGACGAACAAAGGATTTATGCTGATCAAGGAGTGGTTGGTGATCAACTGACGGTAGAGCGAGCTGTAAATGGCCACGCATCCCTCAGTAATGGCTTCACACCTGAGGAATGTTTGGATGGGCTCCATTTTGAAATTGCTGATTGGCATGCTGGTAATAAATTTCTTCAGGTAAACAAATCAATATCAATATCTACTTACCAATCCTTACTTGTTTCTGTGGTTTTTTCTTTTTTTTTGGGGGGGGGGGGAGATATTTGTTTTGCTGGCCCCAGTTGTTCAAAAGTTGGATAGCACTATCCACCGGATAAATCACTATCCAGTGGATAAGTTTTAGGGAAACCAATTGGGTTATCCAATGGATAGAGATTTATCCGGTGGATAGCGCGATCCAACTTTTGAACAGCTGGGGCCTGATGATCATTCATTCTTCTAAAGACCTAGAATGCTTGTTTTCCAATGTGTTCACATGAACAAATTTGCTGTTCACTTCTGCCATAAAGTTTAGTTGGTTTACATTGTTAAAAAGGTAAAGAATATTATTTTGTTTCTTTTGTGACACACAAATTTGTCAAAATTTGTGAAAAATTGATTGTTAACTGTTGTGAACCATTCAGTTAGGCAATAAAGAAGTCAGGATCTAAATTTAACATATAACAATGACAAACTGCAAAAAACAACAATTTTAAATTTTATTATTTATCATTATTATTTGGCTAACAACAGATGTTGATATTTTCTTTTCAGCTCGCATTTGATCGTCTTTACTCTCAAGCCTCTTCCAGAGACAAATGTACACTATACAGTGACCGAAATCTGATCAATAGACGGAATGTAAAGGCACATGTCAACTCTGCTGTCAAACCAGCCCACAGTTTTTTTGACCTGTGCTTAAAAGCAAGAGTGGTTGCTGCAGCTCTGGAAATTATGAAGTTGAACTCAGTGGACGACACTTGTGCTGATGTACCAAAGGAAGATGCTTCCAAGGCTACTAAAAAGAATTACCTAGACAAACTAGCAGGTCAGATAGTTAATGGTTATGTTTTAAACACTGCTGAACACAAAGAGCTAGCAAACAGGATTATGGGGGAACAGAGAGACAGCCAAAGTGCAGAGTCAGTCGACTTCAATGAGTGTGATGACATGCTGTCATATCAGAAGGCTTTGATGGAATATGGCCTTCTTGTCTTGAATTTTAAGGATGCATTGAGTGAAGGGGATGGTGAAAGGAATTTTCGTTGTTGGAAATTTTTCCTTCTTCATCTTAGAAATGACAAAGGAAGTAGTAAGTATGCTCTTGAAGCACTTTACATGATGTTTCAAGTGTATGCTTTGTTAAGTCCCAAGGCAGCCCATGAACTGATATGGAACCGCTCGTTGAAATTGCGGAATTGTCGAGGGGGCAACATTCCCCTAGATTTGCTCTTAGAGTTCTTTAACAGGCTTCTAAAAGATGCAGTGAAGAAACTTGGTCCACATGCCTCCCAGAAAGCCATAGACAGAATATGCAGATCAATTACAACCACAAAGGATCTCATGGATAGGTTTGATGCAGAGTTGCACATCCACAGGCAGTCTGGTCGGCATGTTGCAAAGTCCTCAGATGAAGATCTCAAAAAGGTAGTGAAGGAGCTTGTAGACCAAAAGGCCATGAGACACACACCAGGCAGAGTCTACCGTCGCTATCATAGAATGAAGTCTTCTTTCTTGTGGAACTTTGATATTCAAGACATGCATAAGTGGATCAATAACCACAAGAAGTACATTGAAACCAAAAGAAGGGCGCGCTAAATGCCCCTTTCCCTCTATGTAATATACCTGCAGGGAATCATGGGAGTTGTTTACAAGTATGTTTTTTTTGTTCTTCAAGTGAATCAAATGAAGTATTTCAAATGAGAAGATGTAGAAAAATCATACCATTTTATCACTGATGCATACATAAATTCATTATGGACTTCTTATGTTGCATCAACTACAAATTTAGCATGATATCCTGCAGGCATGAAACATAGGGGGAACTGACCATTGGTGGAGTAAACTTGAACAGCCCTGTGAAAATGTACCTGACCAGCCAGAAATTTTGCAGCCTACAGGCCTGTGACCTGTCTACATTTTGTTAGCATCCAAAATATTCAGCTTTTATCACTTAATTTGGAACTAAGCAGGTGTCAGTTTGGCCAGGACTTCTTGGATCCCTTCTAGATTAGTTTTATTTTTTAGATATAAAACACTGGTACCCTAGGTGTTTTATTAGAAGGAAGAAAGGGTCCAAAATTGTATCATCAAACGATGGTGTCTATTTTACAGAACAGAGGTAAAGAATTCATCATTGCTCGAATGTGAAAAGAAGAAATTGCCACAAAAATGGCCAAGGGAGCTCTGGGAGCCATGCCATAGCCAAGCTTCCCCACCCCTTATGCACACTGAAAACTAACGGTAGACAAATAAAGAAATACAACTAGAATGAATAAATAAATTATATTGAATTACCATAAATTGAATAACCTTAACACTCAAGAAATCTAGTATTTAGGGCAAGAGTGATGGAGCTCTGGGAACCATGCCAAGCTCCCCCACCCCTAATGCACAGCAAAACCTATTAAATGATAAATAAATACATATATGCAACTATATTTGGAAAATGGGCAAAGCTATTGTAATTCAACAGGACCCACCATTCTGCAAGAAGACAGGTGTTCTCTTCATGTACCCCCCTCCCCCTACCTTGGGGGAGGGGGATACATGTCTTATTTGTATAGTCCCTGCTCTATCAGGAGTAGAAACTTAGAAAACGATTCAAACCTCCCTGTGTAATGTCTCTAGCAATACAAGCTTCACGCACACCTAATATTAATGTCTCAATGCAAATTTTCAGGCCAATTAAATTTTGATAATTTGGCTAATCAGATAGGTAGTGTCTTGCATATCCCCCCTACCCCTACACAAGGTGGGTCCTGATCAAGTATACTTGTTATGAACACTTTCATAAAGGATAAATTAAGTGGGCGAGGGAGCTTTGGGGAGCGATGCCACAACCAAGCTCTCCCACCCCAGATGATGAACAGGGTCTAATTTCTCCTTAGAAGGCCACTACATGTTCAGACAAACAGTTCATGGGAATAAAGGATGTGATCACAATTATTATCTCGTGAAATGAATCCTCCAATCTTGTGCAATAAGAAATTTATGGAGGCCATTGAAAATAATGGGAAAGATGATATTGGGACTTAAATAACAATTGCCAGCAGTTAAAGGTAACTTAAAAATGAATCACAAATGAGCTAGCAATAGTTGCCAGGGTACATGTAGCTGTGTTGCCTAGAAATGATAAGCGCTAACTTAGCAGTAATTCATGTCAAAGTATGTTTAACTGCTCTTGAGATGAATTGCCTTAAACTAGGGTAAATTATTTACAATACTACCTAAGAAACTGCTGCTATTAAGGCTTGTTGCTGCCGTAAGTGTTTCATCACAGTCAGTTGAAAAGCTGTCATCGTCAATACTTTGTGCCATATCAATTAGGGTAGAATCATCCCTGAGTTCTTCCCAGTCCATGTCAATGTCAATATCATCCAAAATCTGAGCATCAAGTTCTGCAACTTGCCCTATGTCTCCAAAACACTGGCTGATGATATTAACAATAGCAACTGCATGTTCTTTGCGCCAAACCTCAACATAATTAAAAACATCCTGTACATTGAAAATCCTATAACAATTTTCCAAGACTTGATCTATCATAAAGTCACCGAGTTCAAGCAGCACATTTGGACAGCTAACTAGCTGGTCTAGTTTGTTCAACTGTTTGTTGACTTCATCTTTCCTGAACTTTTTTAGGGCGTTCATTAAATAAAGTTTGTTTTCTTTAGTAACAGGTCTCGTCATTTGTGAATGACAAGGAAGCTCTACAGTTTGTGTCATTTCCAGCTCAAAACTATTCTTGCAACTATCTAAACCACAGGAGCAATTTAAGGCACAGTTGTCACAGCAACTGTGTTTAGGAGTGACTTCATTAGGTTTCTCACCAAATGGTGCAAGCAAGGCATCTCTTCTGCACTGATCCGTCTTACAGTAATCTTTGACATCTTGCTCACAGTGGTTTGACAGAATGCCATTGTAAAGCAAAATACAAACACAAGGCAAGCCATCTCTTCCTCCTCTTCCACTTTCTTGTACATAGCATTCCAGGTTTTTGGCTGGTCCCATATGGTAAATTTTTCTTACTCTCTTGCAGTTCACACCCATTCCAAAAGCAACCGTCGTAACGAGACAGCGGATGTGGCCATCGTCACACGAAAGGTTGTCCACAATGTGCTTTTTTACAGCAGCTGGAGTGCCTGCATGGTACATCTCAACCATTCGGTTTGTTGCATGTTTGCTACGATTAAACAACTTATCACCCAAAAACAAACTGAATGTTCTAAAAAGTATGGCACATTGTTTTCGGGTTTGACAATAAATCATCGTTCGTTCTGCCTTTTTGCCACATTCCTTGAGTTCTTTAATTAACTCTGAGAAAATCTGTTCAAATGGCTGACTTTTGTTTATGTAAATAGCACTGTACTTTAGGTTCGGTCGGTCAGGACTCCTTTCAACAACAGCAGTCTGTGGTCCAAGGTGAAGAGTTTGAAATATTTTCACTCTTGTAGACTTAGTGGCAGTGGCAGTAACAACAACCAGTCTTGCTTCCTGTGGGATGAGAGATCTAAGCTCACCAAGATTTCCAAACCATTCACGAAATGGAACGCTTCTCTCCCCAGGAAGGCCCCTGTAAAAATAGGACAGGTAAAACAATATTAATTTTATAGTTCTTGATATGATAATACATATATTAATATTTACTTGTTGCTTCTGTATCAAGTAATTGCTGTTTACGTTGAACTGCAAATTTTATGGATACACTAAACGAAATAAGCTGGCTTGTACTACATAGCACAGACTACAATTGTTATTAGTCCATTCTGGGATTTAACACTTCAACTCTTGATTGAGCACGCAGGCAGTTTTTATTTTTGGGAAAAGTAAATTACAAATTGAAACTAAACATACCAATGGCTGATGCAGTGTGCCTC
The DNA here is from genome assembly GCA_964017195.1 of Siderastrea radians. Lineage (NCBI taxonomy): Eukaryota > Metazoa > Cnidaria > Anthozoa > Scleractinia > Rhizangiidae > Siderastrea > Siderastrea radians. The sequence continues at coordinate 36,377,082 of OZ024888.1, forward strand.
GTCTACAGCTACTCCAACCAGGTGTTCCTTGAATGTGTTAGAAGTAAACACACCTCTCCACTTATCCTGAGCGAGAAAACTCTCAGGGGAACCATACACGTGTGAATATTCACCGTTCATGACTCTTTCGATTACACCGTCGTCCGCCTCTTCATTCAGCGCGACAGCTTTAAATCCTAGACTGTTCAAGTAGAGGACTTGATCTTCCATAAGTGCCTTCAGTGGTGACACGATAAAAACAGTACACGGTTTCTTCCAAAGAAGCGAGGCAATCACTGGAATCGCCTGAAAGATGAAGGACTTCCCATAACCAGTTGGTAAGGAAACGAAGACATCCTTTCCCTCAAAAAACATCTCTATGGCTTTCCGTTGCTCCTGGCGTATTTCCCTTATACCGAATTTCGCACACACTTGATCTAAAGCAGCGTTAAAGCATGTGTTAGTTCGCGTGTTTTCCGCTATTCCGTCCGCCATGTTGTTTAACTTAGAGGGTTTCGTCATGAGAACGAGGTAAGATCAATTTAAGCCAATAAGTGTTCTTGAAAGTGTTGATCAGGCGGCAAACCAATGAAAAACCATTATATATTTTCATGCAAAAGGAGTGACGTCACGTAACACGATTCGTTCCAGCTTTTCGTAGACGTTCCCTCCTCCCCGTTTTCTCCTCGGCGGGGGGAGGGTACGGCTACGCGTAGGCTATGATTAAAGTCGTGGCCTTTCACCTTCAGACGAATTTCGAAATCACTCTGGTGCTCTACGTCTGCTGTTGATAGCTATCTGTCATAAGATCTTGAGTTTGGTTCGGTGTGCGGTCCATTTGCACGGGACCCTTTTCGGGCCATGTAGCTCTCCATTGAATTCTGTTCCGAAACCTGACTTGGACGAGCGCCGTTTTATTCTCGATCTTAGCTGGCCGGCCGGGTTGTCAGTTAATGACGAGATTTCTAAACACTTCTATCTGGGTGAAGCGGGAACACTCACGTAGCCAACTGTTGATGATATCGCGGATCGTATTGTGCAACTCGGGACTGGTTGTTTGCTGTTCAAATGGGATCCCAAGCGTGCTTATTGTCAGTCGCCAGTGGATCCTTTCAATTACCCTTTGTTGGGATATTTGTGGTGTGATAAATTGTATTTTGATGTTCATTTGCCCATGGGGCTTTGTTCAGCTGCGATGGCTTGTCAGCATGTCACTAACGCAGCTTGTTTTATTCTTTCCCAGTCAGATTGTCAGGTTTTAAGTTATTTAGATGATTTTATGGGTATCTCCCCACCTTCTACTGCCTCCAAACACTACCTGTTTAGTGGATCTCTATTGCATGACTAAGGGCTACAGGAGTCTCCTCACAAAGCGTGCCCCCCGTCCACTCAAATGACTTGTCTAGGTGCTCTTTTCGACACGGTCAACTTTACGATGACTATTACTCCGGATTGTTTACATGAACCACAGGAAGATTTCTTGCCATGATGGCTTTGAAAGAAATCAGCCTCCAAGACCGAGTTACAGTCTTTGCCCGGCAAATTAGCCTTTGTCTCCAAGTGCGTTTGGTCAGGTCGTTTGTTTTTGTGTTGTATCTTGGATACTTTACGTTCGCTGCGGCATAATCATCATCAGATCAATCTATCTGCCGAATTAAGGAAAGACATCCATTGGTGGATTCGGTTTATTAGCTTTTACAATGGTGTTTCACTCATCCCTACACACGTCTGGTCTTCGCCAGATAGTATTTTTTCCACCGATGCTTGTTTAACCGGCTGCGGCAACATGTCCGCTGATCAGTACCTTCACGTCCAGTTTCCTTTGAATGTGCTCCTCTGCTTTTCAGCCATTCATCTACTCGAGGCTTTAGCTATTGTTGTCGCTCTTCGGTTTGTGGGGTCATAACTGGCGTGGACTACGCATTGTGGTGTACTGCGATAATCTTTCTGTGGTTCCTTCTTTCAATTCCAAGGGCGATCAGGATAAATTGTTAGCCAGTTCCCTGTGAGAAATTTGGTTTCTCACTGCAGTTCACGAGTTTGAGATGTGTGCTTGACACCTATTGAGTTCGGAAAATCGTGGGGCCGATTTATTTATGCTGTGTTTACACTTGAGCGTTTTACCAAGATATTGGAGTTTACTAAACTTGGTAAATATTTTGCGTGTGTAAACACCGACTGATACCATGGTAAATGCCGCCCGAGACAATAGAAAGTTAACCAAGGTAAAAGTTTGATTAACCCTGTGATCAGGCATGGTTTAGGTTGGTAACCAAGGTCGAGATGACAGATATATCTGCTTGCGGTTGCATAGTATTTCACATCCCGTGGTGTCCAGATTGCATCAATCTCATTCAAGCACGTTTTTGTGACTTCGTTTTCACGTTTGTTTTTGATCTACGAGTCATGGCAAAAAACAAAGACATAAATCCTCACAACGACGAACAACTCGAGAAGTAAGGTTAAAATCGTTGCATTGCTAATTTGCTATTATTTTTAAAATTTCCTTCTTGTTGCAATTTCAGTTGATTCTCTGTATTTATTCTCCATCTCTTATTTTGCCAGGGAAGATGCATATTCCATGTATTCGCCATTTAGTTACGCGCTACAACACCCGCTTCAACACCCGGCGTACAATCAACAATTCCTTCCAAATATTCCTCATCAATATTATGGCCCAGCTATGAGTTCTTCATTGCAGATGATGGCACCGCCGTTTTCTAATTCTCCTGCCCATGTGGCTCAGACTTCAACAACAAATGCGACAACAAATGAAGATAGTGGGGTACAAAGGAAAAATAATCGGTGCAGCGACACAGAAGAAAGGATCTTGATCGAATTGTTTGGTGAGAACGAGGATAAGCTACGGTACAAGGCGTTCAATTCCCCGGAGTGGCAGTCTATCGCAAGGCAACTGCAGCAGAAATGCAAACGAGAGAACGTGGAAAGCAACAAATCTGCACAGCACTGCAAAAATAAAATGGCCAACCTGACAAAAAAATATAAGACCGTAAAAGATAAACTGAGGACAACAGGCTATGGAAAGGGGGGAGACGACGAGCTAGACAAGGAAAACGAAAGTGAAACTGACCTTATACAAAAGCATTTTAATGACGGACGCCATTCTCGGTAACCGAGAAGCGGTAAATCCCAAGCATGTGCTGGAAAGCAGTTCATACGTGGAGAGTTCCCCGGAGATCGATCGCGATTTGTTGGAAAAAGAGGCCTTGGATGAGAAGATTTGGGCGGCTGCACGTGCCCAAAAGGAAAGGGATGTGCTGGGCACGTCTGGCGAAGGCAATAATTGTGCTGATTGCTCAGATGACGAGGAAGAAGAGTTGGCTTTCTCAAAATCACTGTTTTTCAAGAACAAAAGTGGAAAAAGAAAGCGCACAAGTACACCAAATCCAAAGAGTTGCGTGGGAGAAAAATCCGCTAAGAAAAATGTCAGTAAGAAGGCCAAAGGTGCAAAAGGTGCAAAAGGTGCTTTTGTTCCTTGAAAAAGCTCAGCAGAGGGGTGAGGCTTTTATGGAGCGGATGGCCGAAGCAGAGAAAGAAAGCCAACGAGAGCAGCAAAAATTCTCCATGGACGCTTTGGCCACGCTGGGTAATATCCTTAAGGATGTCGCCAAAGGGAAAGAATAAATGATTAGAGACATTTGTATATTCTTCAGGACTGCATTTTATTCGTTTCTGTTCGATGACTGTGATTATTATCATCAACATTATTACGAGGAAATGGGCATTACTATATATAATAATAATAATATTTCTAGTTAAATCGGAAAGATTTTTTTCATAGTGTTGTTGAAAAATAGCAAAACAAATTTACATGTATTATAATATTTGTCAATAAATTTTAGGAGACAAATGATTTCTTTCGCAGATACAAGAAATGAAAACGAAGAAAAAAATTAAAAGCACATTTACCATCAATTTATTATAGATTTAAATGATTGTTATGCGTTTCAGCAAAAAAATTCTATGATTTTATTTAAAGGTTAAATCAATAAAAGTTTTTTTTAAAAGTAACAAAAGATTCCTAGCCAGTTGCTTTGAAGTTGTTTTGAACGTAACAATAAACAAAGTACTCCTATTTGATTTAATGTTTGGGCTATGACAAATATTGCATTATGTTATCTCTAATGTCTGAAGCTCCAAGCTGTATATCCCCATTAAAAGAATCACCATCCTCATCGTCGTCCTCGACTGGGTCTATAGCACTTGGATCACCAACAATGATACAGATGTTGTGAAGGACACAGCAAGCCAAGATAGTGAGGGGGATGCTACTTGTCTTTTCCTCCATTGCTTATAGAGACACCTCCAGCGACCTTTCAAAATTCCATAGGCTTGTTCTATTACAACCCGGGCCTGACTGAGGGCACAATTGTACCACAACTGGCTCTCAGTTAATGTACGGGTTTGCTTGAAAGGCTTCATTAACCAGGTTGATAAGGGATAAGCCGAGTCCCCAACCAGCAAAGGTCCAACTTCACAACCCCCAACTTGTTTCGAAGGTCCGTTAAGCCAGTTACCTTGAGCGATCTCTCTTTGCAGTTTACTCAGTCGGAAAATGCAGGCATCGTGTATGCTACCAGGAAAACCTGTACTCACATCGAGAAATTTAAAGGACGCATCAGCAACAGCTTGAACCACAACAGAATAATCCTGCTTGCGGTTGAAGTATTCTATTCGTTCGTTCACGGGTACTGTTTTTAAAGGGATATGGCTTCCGTCAATTGCACCTACCTCTTGTGGAAATGGAGACTTTTGGGCGAACAAGCAAATGTTCCGGGTAAGCTCCTCTTCAGTCTCTGAAAATTTGATAAAATTAGTGGCTCTTTTGGCAATGGCCTTACAAAAGTCAGCTTTCAACAGCATTGCTGTGCATCTTCCAATCCCGAATTGCAGCCCTGTTGATCTGTACGTGTCTCCAGTCGCCAATCGCCACAATGCAACAGCCACTCGCTTGTTTACCGGAATACATTTACGCAATCTTGTGTCCTTCTTTGCCAAATCCGGACCAACCACTCGGACAATGTAATTGAACATACGTCTAGATATTCTAAAGTTCTCTTTCCACCAATCTTCAACAAAATTTCCGTGTAAAAGGGATTCAAACCAGTATTGGTTTCTCGGCCATGACCACACACGTCTTGTGTGCCTTGTCTTTCAAAGAGCAATTTTAAGCAAAATCAATTGCTTTCGCCTCGACTTCTTGAGGTGCTGGAAAAATAAGAGCCGCTGAAATATTGAGTCCTGAGTTTGCAGCTCAAGAACAAGAAAATTAAACGTGAGGACTACAAGAGCCACAGCTTCTCTTATAAATGCGGGCATTTACGCATGGATTTTAGAATTTGCCGCCAATTCGATTTGATTGTGATCGTGATCGTGAGTGGTGACAGGTTTACCTCGGTTATTTGATCCAGTATAAACATTGTACAAATGTACCAAGGTTTAGTCAGTAAATGTTTACCTCGGTAAACGCTCACGTGTAAACGCGGCATTAGCCGTTGGCATTTGAACCCTTCTTTTCGGGATGAGTTCCTTTCCAAATACGGTGCACGCGGTTTGCAGCCAGTTTCCGTCTCTGTGGATATGTTTCAGTTATCGGACAGTATCTAATTGTTTTTCTTCAATAGATGCCCTTTTACAAAAGTTGCACAAAGACCTTAAGAAGACTTGTCGAGCAGCTTATGCCGAGGGTACCCATAAGAACCACAGGACACAGTGGAAAGCTTACCCTTATTTCTATTTTTACTTCGGTCTCCAACACCTTCCTGCCTCTCTGCAGACAGTGTGCCTCTATTGTTAATTTCTTAGTCGTTCTATGACTCTGCAGTCAGTACGCAATTATCTCAGTGGTGTGAGGCTCCTTCACGTTTTGACGGGCTTTGAATTTCCCTTTTACAAGGCACCAGAACTTAAACTTACATTACGTGGTCTCCACACGCCTGGCCACTCGGCGCGAAAACTCAGACAAAGTCTGCGTTCAAAAATGGCACTCTCGTCAAGTCAGGGATGTTTGGAGACTGATAACGAAATTAACCAGTGCAGAAAACGCTCCCTAGCGTTCTTGGGATACCATCGAGGAAAAGCTGGTTGCAAAATTAGAAGAGAGGTGAGTTTCTTCTTTATTTTGATACCAAATTCGACTGGTATTTTGTTACTTTTACCTTCAATTTGCCCCTGTTGTTACGTGCTATTTCAAGAGTACTGTGTAGAGAAGAAATTTAGAGGAATTTTGGCTTGTTTAGAATTTTTCAAGCTTAAAGTGGTACTATGATCAAAAAATCACTTTAATTTTTTCTTCGGATTTCGAAACTATGTTTGTTAAACAATCCCCAAGCGAAATTATAAGCCTTAATTTTGAGAAGAAGACCGTTAATTTAAACTGCACTTTTCCGTTTTAATGGTCCGCCATTATTACACCAGAAAGGATACAATGACGTCATACACGCAAGAGCTGTAGAATGTAGTGTGTGAACGCGGCTTACAAATTATGCAAAACACGAGTTTGAGAGTGTGAAAGCTCAAAACTCCCGTGCTGCATACTAAATAAGGCACTTTCACACACGCTGCATTCTAAAACTTGTGTGTGAATGATGTCATTCTGTCCTTTCTGGTGTAATAATGGCGGACTATTAAATCGGAAAATTGCAGTTTAAATAAACAGTCTTCTTGTCGAAATTAAGGCCTAAAATTTCGCTTGGGGAGTGTTTAGTAAACAAAGTTTCGAAATTCGAAGAAAAAATAAAAGTGATTTTTTGATCGTAGTACCACTTTAAAGAGATGAAGTAGCAACTAACTTAGATTGATTGTTTATATTATCCTCTACAATCGTATGCTTTTTGTTTTTCGAATTGCAGGTCAATGCAAGAGGTTCTTTGCTTCAAAATCTTTGCGCGAGAAACTATGTTGGAGGAAATATAGCATTGGATATTTTCCCATTCAAGTGTTCAGTTTATTTTTGAATGCAGGTAGATATGCCACCAAAACTAAACCGTTTCAATGTTGGGCTTTATAATAAAATCAAAAAACAGGAAAAAGATGCTACACTCTGGGAGAACACAAAACTTGTGAACTGTTTAGCTCAGGAAATCAGAAAATTGAAGTCAACCCAGATGAAGCTGAAAAGGCTTCAGGAAAAGGTTTGCAATAATTATAAACTCAATGATTTTTATTTTATATCTTTAATGACCTGTTTATTTTATCCATCCATATTTAGGTGTTTGTAATCTAACTGCAAGTTAGATAATTATTTTTGTTTCCCTGCTCAGACTGATTGTGTAAACATGTGGTGTCAAGAACTTTTGGTGGGGCTGAATGCACCTGGAAAGGTGGGTGTGGGTATTATCTTTTCCATCTATCCCCCCATTGTTTCTCCCTCTTCTTTTTTGTCATTATCACTTGATGGGGACATAACCTACAATTTCCTGATAAATTGATAAAATTTTATACCATTTCAGAATGGAAATTACATTACCCTCAGCAGGCAGACGAATCCCACCATAAATGTGGGGAAGGGTGCTGAGCTTCAATATAGATTTACCGGAAAGGAGTCTCGAATGTTCTGTCAAAACTCCATGAGGGTAATTAAACAACTGAGATGTGAAGATGACTCTAGGAAGCAAAGGCTAACAGTTTATGTTTATGCATATATTGGAGTAAGGCTGCATGACTCTGTTTCCCTGTTTAGTCGGATTGAGATTACAAATGAGCAGCTCTTGGAGCTTAGTGTAAAATGTCAACAGTAACTTCGGGCAAATGCTTTGCTTCTCCCCTCTGTGGTCACACCAACAGTTTGGACACTAGGCCATGTTGTCCCTCAGCATGCAGAAGAGCTGTTCCAGAAATATCACCAGGGATAGTGACAATGGAGGGGAGAGAGGCGAAGCACATTGTCCTCAAGAAACTGTCAGAGAACAGCTCATCTAAAAACCAATGGTTTGATATCTTTCAGCATGAGTTTGTGATGCTCATTTGGTTACCAGAAAATGGGTTTACCACATGTCAGTACAAGGCTAGTAAAGATGATTACATTCCAAAGAGGGGTAATAGCTATTGTTCCTGTGGCTTGCAAAAGGCCTAAATTGAGGATGACAAGTGTTGCATTTGTGGTGACAAGCTCACAAATCTTATTGAGCAAAGTGTTTAAATGGGGAAATGTCATCCACAGCTGAGACAAGGAAATTAGTAAAAGAAACTGTAAACCTATGCTACTGATAAACAAATTGTTGTTATCTATTGATAAACAAAGTGTTGTCCGAAGTATTAAGAAACAGGCATCTTCATATTGTTGCATTTTTCTGCTCACTTGTTATATTTGTTATACTTGTTATACTTGTAGCATTGTTCACTTGTTACATCAAGGAGAATAAAGATTTTAAATAAGATTGTTTATGTTTGCTCATTTACAATTCAGGTACTGTTAGCAGGGTTTCTTAATCTTATGCAATCAGCTCAAAAGTTGAACTCAACAACATTTACTATACATGTTTTTACAGTGCAACAAATTCAACTGGGGCCACCCAAAGTTTTTCTGGCAATCACAAGGTGAGTTCAGAACAAAAGAATCAGGGTTGCCGTTGCTTTTGGACCAATGACAATAGGGGCAAAATTTAACTAGTTTGAATGGGAATTGACATGGAGGGCTTTTCGAAGGCGAACCTCAACGCTTATTCTCATGGCAAAACGTTGTTCCTTTCAATCAATGACAAGGCAAACAAATGAAAAGGGAAAAAATAAAAATTCTGAATGTCAGTCGGTTATTTTGAAGACTGCAACAAACGAAGCACAAAATATATCCACCGGATGACGGCCTGGATTGAAGACAAAATGGACTCAGGGCAAATATATTTACCGAATGCTGAAGACGAAACGGGCTAAACACAAATGTTTACCAAATGATGGCCGGGAATGTTAAAGACGAAATGGATTCAGTGCAATTATGTATTACCGGATGACGGCGGGGAAGACGATGGACTGACAAATGCACATGTTTACTGAATGACAGCCCCGTCCACAACAAAATATTCTGACTTCGGTCGAAACAAAAGAGAGTTGAGAAAAGCTTTAATTAAACCGTAAGGTTGAGAATAATTCTGTTCGAATTTATGTCACAGGCTGAAAACTTCTTAGCCTCGAAAGAGTTTTGCTGATCAAGAAACTGCGTTTTGTCGACTGTCAACATGTTGTTACAGCCCAGTGATTTCCAATTAGCGGGTCACGGAAGTCTTGCACAGAAATCTTGGTCTTAGAGATATTTATTTTATTTTGTCCCTCTTTTTGTCCCCGTCATTCAGAAGCATTTTTGTATTGAGCCTCTTTCATCCTCAACATTCTCGGCTTTCATTCAACAAAACGCATTGGTGTCGAACTTGTTTCGTATTCAAACTTCTCAGCCGTCATGCGGTAAAACATATTTTGCATTGAGCCTGTTTTGTCTTCAAAATTACCGGCCGCCAGTTGGCAAATAATTGTTCCTCTTGCTGTTTGCTTGTCTCGCCATTGACCAAAATAAATGTCATTTTGCCATAAAAATGAGCGTTGAAATGCACATTCGCGTAGCCCTTCGCATCGATTCCCGCTCAAACCAGAAGTAAAATTTTACCCCTATTGTGATTGGTCCGAAAGCAACTGTAACCCCGTTTCTTTTGCTCTAAACTCGACTTGTGATTGGCAGAAAAACGTTGGGTGGCCCCAGTTGAATTCGTTGCACTGTAAGAGGAATGTAAACCAGAAATCACCAAGTCACCAACCAGATAACTCTCCACTGTAAAATTGTGGTTGATTCCACACTGCCAGATTTATCTATATACTGGCTCTCATTCAAAAAAGCAAACAAAGACTGAATACATGTTATTTATAACCATCAATATCAAGTTATGCCTATCAATGTTAAGCCTGAGGAAGGGGGAGAGGGGTAGAGGTGTCAAAGCACCACTGGACAGAACAACCTGGCGGGCCAAAGGTAGCCAAATAGGTCAGCAAGTCTTCAAATAACATTTTGACCACTCGAGCTTAACATTAATAGGTGCGTAAGGGTCCCTCTCGTGGTATGTTGTCCTATTAAAAGAACGTTGCCAAATGCTATACTGCAGTTATCTGAGCTACATAAATTAACCATCAACAGTGTTTTTCACAACGTCCTGGCCTAGCTCTCAAAAGTAAAACCAAACTCATTTGTGAAAGTGTAATGGCAGTTCACAACAGCTTGAGATGTCTTTCACACATATTGGATGGCAAAAGGTTTGTCCTTGTTGCAAATAACGTTTGCGCTTCCTCTCCTCTTTCCTTGAAAATTTCGGTTGATGTATTTTGACAGCGCTTCGCGAGTAATTTGGCCCAAGCCTGACAAGTCCCTGATTAGATGCCTCTTCTCTGTGTACTGAATGGAAATCGTTTTCCTTGTTTCTGTTAGGAGACGCCAAATTCACTACAAGCCTTCCGCACAGCTCTAAAAAATAAACTGAACACTTGAATGAGAATATCTCGTATGAACTTTATCTGCCAAACATTGTGCGCTTTCATTCTTGGGTCAACCTTTTTTTTATTGTTGATATCCAATGCTGTATTTCCTCCAACATGATTTCTCGCGCTGGGATTTGGGAGCAAAGAACCTCGAATTGACCCTGTAGTCTTTCAATGAAGCACGAATGCCACGAATTGTACTGGTGAGATCGGCTGCCATGTTGAAATGCTTTTTAGTTGACAACCGCAGGACACAACGTGTTTTCGTGGGCTCAAATATGCGCATTTCTCAAGCCAAATGGCCCGGCGTAAATCCTAATTCGGCTTTTAATCATGGGTAAGTTACCAACTAAAGCCTGAAGCCTACTGGGGAGTTCAAAATTTGCAGAGAAACGTCCTTATTTCTGAAAGTTGGAAACATTATTGATAATAATAATCAATTATTTGTGGTATGATCACCACTCTTAACTTCTGAATCTGCACCTTCCTCTGTTTCTTAATTGACCTTAGCTTCCCTTCTTTGTTTTCAACACGTCAGTTTGGAATTTAGGTGAAATTCTTTATTTTGGTCTTCAATGTCTAATAAGAATGAGCCATTTGCTTCGAGTTGGTCACATGATACAAAATCTGCCATGCTGGAGAGCAAGCAGTGCAGTGGGACACTGAAAATAAGGGGTAGTAGCATATATAAATTATACAAATAGCTACAATCGCAGCCACAATTCCTTGAAACACCCCACTCCCCCATTCAATGTTGACGAAAGTAAAACATTTTTTGTCAGAAACAACATTGAAAAGGGGAAAGGGGAGCTCACTTGAAAAACTGTTTCAAGGTTTGTGGCCGGGATTGTGTGATGCACAACAGGGTGTCTGGATAATGTTATCAGATGTTTTGATATTACAACAACTAAAGCATTAGCGTAGAGATGGGTGAAATGGTCACGAAAGGATAGTGATGTGAATAGCGTGTTTCTTTGAGGCAACAAATGTTTCAGTTATTTTTTCATGTCCAGTAATGTTTCCAAAACACGCAATATGTTATGTTGGTGGAAATAATATAAAAATAAACACTCTGTCGTACATATCGGTTACGAAACAGTGTTTTACGGATAACACGAGACTAACAAAAATAGTTTCTTCGAGACAATCCGCAGCAGAAGAAAGAGCTTTGATACCTATTTTGTCTTCCTAAAGGAAATTATCGCTTCAAGAAATCGCGAGGAAAACAGATCGATCACCTGCAACCATAATGAAAGTTCTAAGGGATGTTCAGCGTCGTTCTCTTCATCGCTCCGAAGACGAGAATGCGTCTTTGAGATGAGGTAGGAGTCAAAAGTTAACGGACCGACAGCAGAGACGTATTATCAGGGCCCTGTTTTAATTAAGGCGTACGGGGGGAATTTTACTGCTAGGCGCATTATGAAAGAGACGAACAATTCAGAAACGGATGTCTTTCTTCGCAGTATTTGTCGCTTTATTAATAGCAAAGGTGTTGGGTATCTTCAGGCCTATAAAAAGGGCTTCCTTATTGTCAGTGAAATGATGCGTTGACTGGTAACCTCAACTAGTATCGGTCTTAAAATATGTTAGCAAAGTGAAGACTGCATGTCTACAAAGAGACGTCACAGAAGCTACTTTTAAAGGGCAATTTAAAAATATACCGCATTTACCCACGTATGGGCCGCACTTTTTTCAAGGAAAAAACGTTCAAAATTTGGGGTGCAGCTTATACGCGGGTACAAGAGTTTTGAGCTCATTAATAAGCAAAATTTCCCGACACACACAGAGTCAACAAAGTTACTGAAAGCTTGACAGTTTGATTGAATGTATCATATGAGGTCAAGATAATCCATGTCTTCGAAGAATTTTGCTTCTCTCCGCTGCAATGAGTGTATCTAGTTTCCGAATATGTTTGTTATTGGATGAAGTCCAACGAAGTTTGCATGTCAAGCCGCGAAGCCCTTTCGATGCCGTTCACGTGAAACCGCATTTGTTTATTTGCCGAACTACACGAAAAATACACTGAATCCATCATAAAAAGAAAAAGTCATAAATGAAACTGATATAAAATATCACAGTTTCGAAGTTTAATACACATTGTCATGTCTTCAGCGATACATAAGAGGTGATTTATTTTTACCCCTACGCACGTTAATTTGCATACGCCAAAAGCGAAATTTGAAACCTTGTTAAAAATACACAATGCATAACGCAACGATGCTTTTGATACAACTCTCACTCTCGGCAGATGTTTTGCCTTTCTGTTTCACCTGTAAATGTGTAAATTCGTAAACAATCGGAAAGTTAGCATCGCTGATACAAAGCTTGTCACTACGCTGAACCCATGAAATGCCTGTTTTATGCAACAACAGGGTTTTTTTCGAGCGACTTTACGTTAGAGCGTTTTGTCAAATAGCCGTTTTGAGAATTATCGCAACAATTTCCGTAACATTAAAAACTCACAGTGGTTAATTTACCCTACGAGGAAAGGAGCAGCAAATTCTAAACGCATGTGTATCATTTGTCATTATTTGATCGCACAAAACGGCGAGGTTTGCACCTCATTTTTCGACACATTTGTTGGATCTGTAAACAATAACGCTCGCGATCAAGTTCGGTCCGTTTGTCCGATTCATTTCTCGTTAGATCACTCAAGCGACAAGCTCATTAGTTTCTCGACTCGAAACTCGATTCTTCTTCTTGGATAGTTAAGAAATTATTTATTTCCCCAAGATTAGGTCACAAGTTTGGGGTGCGGCCTATACGTGGGTGTGGCCTATACGCGGGTAAATACGGCATATATAAAAAAAAGAGTTTTTACTCTCCTAAAAACTTCTACTGAAATTTACATATGTTGATGTTATCTCTGTCAAAGGGTAACGTGTCAACGGTAAACCGTTGTCACTCTAAAGGGAGATCACAGTGAGACTCTCAATTTAATCACACAATGGTTTACCGTTGTAAAAAGGTTAAAATACACTACCTCATTTCTAAAGTGAGTAGCAAATAGTTAGAAGGGATTTTGAGCCAAATTTATGCCTACTTTTTGTTGTCATAACAGGCCAGATTACTCCAAAATAAAAGAAAAAACAGTGGTTTACCGTGATGGTTTATCGTTTGTCGAAACATTAACAGATATAATTGTGCAATTAGTTAAAACAATAACAGCGCGATATTTCTCTGCTACTAACTACTGTTCAATGCCATTTAGAATGAATTTCGCAAAACATCCTGGACACGGAGGAACGTTCAGTACTTTGCTCCTTTTCAGGAATCTGCGAAAAGAAACTAGAAATGTGCCAACGAACTCTCATCATCTCGGTTTCCTTCGCGTCAATACACTCACCCTTAATAAATATCAACTCATGCTTACTGGTGCAAAAAATAGGCTATCTGCACAAAATACAATGTCTTTAGGAAAATGGCTCTTGGAACTTTGCATTTTAACGCTTCAGTTTAATACACAGTATGTGCCTACGTCGTCAAAACCTTACTAAAAAAGAATCACACCGAACTCAAACTATTGTTCCCGTTATTTTGAATGTTTTTGTCATCTCCATATTTTGAAACCTCAAGAGAAAAAAAAATCTATTTTGGGCTCTATTAAGACATTTACTTTCTTTTTAACTTTATTACGACATTCACTTTGTATTGACGTGTAGGCTCTGTAATTCAGGTGGTAATGAATCTTGTGGGGTTTATGATAATCGTTGAACTCTGGCGTGATCTCGTTTAGAGACGACCATTAAGTAAATTTTGTCAAAAGATATCTTAACTCCTTTATTGCATGTTTCTAACGAGTATAAGTGACAATTCATAAAGACACGGTGATGCATACACTACAATTCAATCCTCGAGCTATAAAATATTTTTTGTCAGAAACAACATTGAGAAGGGGAAAGGGGAGCTCACTTGAAAAACTGTTTCAAGGTTTGTGGTCGGGATTGTAGATACATGCTCTTTTTTTCTGACTGACTGAACTGCTCCTCTCCAGCATGTCATTTTTGTATCACTTGACCAACCAGCTGCAAAGGGCCTGTCCATTGCAGTGTAATAATTGTAATTGAGAATTCATAATCAGTGGCAGCAAATAAATATTTGGATTTTATTCTTATTCACAGAGAAGAAGTGTGTGTGTTCAAAACCATTTCAAAAAAAAAACAAAACTAAGGAAGATTGCAAAGGCGGCTTACCTGGGGCCAAAGGACGATGATCCAAGTGGTAATGAAAGAAGTTCACTTTTGTTTGCTTTCTAGAAATAAGACTGCTTTTATCAATGTATTACGGTCAAACTTAAAAGAAAATTAACAGCTGTAGCAATTATGTTTCTTGCATTTTCTAGACAATATTGTATTCCATGCTTCAGCTGAGTAAATTATTTAAAAGAGAGCAATGAAGAATTACCTTTACCACAATAAAATTCCGAAGGGAATTCCACTTTAAATGAAGTTTTGGTAAGTTTTTTTTCTTATACTTTCTTATCTACTCTGCAGCACAGTACGCAAAACATTCTGCAAGTGAAAACTCCCTATATATTATAGTGCTGAAAGAAAGTAACTGTAGCAAGGACAATTCCTTTGAGTTAACAGTGAGAATTAAGGACCAGATACAGTTGCACAAGAGGCAATATCGTGCACACATTGCATGCAACAAAATCGCAGCATGTCCACCCCTAAATATACTCTGTCATTCTTCTTCTGATTTGTTGCATGCGATATGCTATGTGCAACAAAATCAAAGTGGACACACAGTGTTGCATACAACATGCCATGCAAATATTGCTGCACTGTATGTCCACAACCTTTTATTAGGTCCATAGAAATAAAAGAACAAATAATGGTAACAGATGTACTTTTTCAGTGTGCAACCATAACTTTTCCTGTTACTTTGTGTTACAAAGTTGTTAAACAGATGTAAGCCATTTTGTTTAGTTAACTGTGATTTTCTGATCCATCACATTAGTTTTTATTGTCATGTTATGTGATGTTTGGTGATCCATCACATCTTCAATCATTTCCTTGTTATATTACAAAAGGCAACAAGTGGGACCGGACTAACCTGTGTTTAATGAACCACTGAGAAAGCTTGAAATTCAATGACCAAAGATTGAAAATTTAGTTTTATACATTACTTGCCAGTCTCTATCTACTCTCTCTCCACAAAGTTTGGGGCTCTGGGAACACAAATATTCCCTTTGTTTCCACTCAAGTGAAAAACTTTTTCTTGAATATCAGCCACATTGAGTTTCTTTTGTGCAAAGAAAATGGGATAAAATTAAAATTAAAAATTACAATTGATGACACATTTCCTATGGACAGGAAGGAAATATAATTTGTAAGTGAACGTTTCAGACAGGTCCATGTAGAATCTCCATTATACTACAGGTTGAGATGGCACCATGACCAGTCAATCCATGATTCGACCCCAAGATGGCAACAAGACACGTCAATCCATGAATCTAGCCCAAGATGGCAACGAGACCAGTCAATCCATGATTCGACCCCAAGACGGCGACAAGACAAGGCAATCCATGAATCTAGCCCAAGACGGCAACGAGACCAGTCAATCCATGATTCGACCCCAAGATGGCGACAAGACATGTCAATCCATGTATGTAGCCCAAGATGGCAACCAGACCAGTCTATCCATGATTCCACCCCAAGATGGCGACGAGTCATGGCAATCCATGAATCTAGCCCAAGACGGCAACAAGACCAGCCTATCCATGATTTGACCCCAAGACGGGGACGAGACATGGCAATCTACGAGTCTACTCCAAGACGGCAACAAGACACGTCAAGCTACTACAGTTTCACCCCAAGACAGCAACGAGACAAGTGAATCGAAAGTTCTTCCCCAAGGGACCATCCAGACACATCAATCAACAATTCTTCCTCTGTACCTGCAGAAGCATCGACTTTATTTGCTTGGTTTGTCAAGCTGGAGTAAATAATTTAACCTAAAAGTGATTTAATAATTTAAGAAATATTTATTGTAGAATTGTCAAATTGCAGGTTCTTTTTGTACAGTGACACACCTTTTTGTGTGTCCTGTTCCTTTAATAGAAAGTGTACAAACCTTTTAATACATCACTGATCAGTATCTAGAAAGCTTAATAGATGAAGAATTGGGCATATTTGTAGTATTAAGCATTACGCCTTTTTATAATTTAGTTGGTTGTTAAGATATCAAGGTGTGACGTTTACATATTATGGGATTCATTAAATGAAATATTTAATACATCAAAGCTCTTAGGAGACCGTTTCCTTCCTCATAGTCTGTGGAATGTTTTGGGCAAGTCGGGCTTTGCATGGGGAAGTTCTTATACACCTTCAATGCAAATTCTTGTGTGCAAGCTTACAACATTCTCCTTCGTCCAACGCAATTATTGATGATGAATGCAATGTTCAGAAGAAAGTCAAACAGTATTCTACAAAATTTAAGTAGGAATTATAGTCAGGCGCCTACATTCATAGTTAAAGGATTCCACTTTCTCTCCACTTTTAATTTTTGGATGTATCTTAAAACAGTTTTCACTTTATTCAGTTTGCTTGATTTGTTTTGCTTTTGTTTGTTTTGGTTCTTTTTTAAGGTTCACCTGTTCAAAGCCATGAAGAAGCCTTAAAAAAGGCAATAAAGAAATGGCTAAAAGGCCAACAGGGATTGAAGATCGTCTCAGCACCTGTGAGAAAGCTCTGCGCATTCTTTTGCAAGTTGCCCTTGCAAAGTAGCGTAAACTGATCAAATAAACATGTGTTTGTTAGGCGAAATAGCATGGAATTATGGGGTAACTTGAGACGATGATATCTCGTAAATGGACATGGGGACCTATCCTTTTTATTTTGTATTTCAAAACATTGCACGATAGATAACAGCTTGTGAACGTTTGACAAAAACCGTGTGTTAAATTTTATTTCGGGGGAATGACCTTAAAGAGATTATACCTGTAGTTTCGGCAGGTGGAACATATAAACTCAGGATAAAGTTGTCACAGTCTGTAACTTACTTTTGTGATATCCATTTAAGCTCTAGTTCAGTAGTAGAAAGGTAGAAAAAAGTTATTCTCCCGAAAAGGTTTTCCAAACACAGCGGTAGCACCTTTTTTCCCTCTCCACTCACTCTGTAGTCATCAGTTCTATCTTGGTTGAGATGGCGGTTGTGATTGGCCAAAGACAGTGGCAAGCAAAGAAAACAGCAGGAATCTGGCTCTTTTACTGTCCGGATGCTAAGCAAGCAGTCATTTTGGTTTCATGATAACAGTGAGATGTGAGGATCAATGAAGTTTTTGAAAAGTTAATAGCTGATATTTGGGGATTTTGTAAATTTTTGTTCGTCTGAGCAGTGCACAGAACTGGTATCTACCTTAAAAAGGACTGAGAGACAACATGAAGGACAAAAAATTGTCTGTCATCAGCTGATCTTTGGTGAATTTTGCCAATCTGCAGTGTTCAGCTGTAAGTGAACATGGGGCAACTAGCACAAAACATTGCTGAACTACTCAATCCACCCAGTACCGTGGCTCTTTTTGAAAAAGACAAATCACCGCAGAACTTCTGAAGAATGTCCCATTCACTGGTGCAGATCTGACAGTGATACATACAAGAAGTCCAAGTCCAAGAACAACAAGTACAGTAAGTTCAGCACTGTGCAAAGTACTGATTGCTAAGATAATTAGTACTGGTTTAATGGCTATCGGATCGATCATAATGAATTAAAATATGCCAAACTGTAAAATAATTTAATTTAATTATTATTAGTTGTTGATATAAGTTTTTTATGTCAACTTCCAGGACTGGTGTGAGGAGAAAGTCAAATCTGTAATAAGGCAGATCTGTGGTCTCAACACAAGATCAAAGCTTTCAAAGTACACTATTGTAGTTAGAAAGAATGCAAATACGAGCTCCTATTTAAAGGATGCATCCTAGCTGGTGAGGGACATATTATGTACGCGGCCTGGAGTGGAATGTCCGCTAAAGGTATCACTGTGTTAATGTTGTGTACATGCATGTAACCAAGCTGGTCAAACAAACATATTTTTCACTTAATTGTTAACTATTAGTTTGCAGTATTGCTAACACAAAGAATGTCTAGAATTTTTGTTTGAGTTTGAGAATATATTAAATGTTCCAAGTATTAATTTCTTGAGCCAAACATTAGGCCACAAACAAGGGGAGTCTGTCTGCAAATATTGAAAAAAGCATTAATAGCCATTGATAGTTAGTAATAACCTTAATTTAGTAATACAATTATGTCTTTGGCAAATAGCTCCACGCAATAAAAACATTACACATTCTTCTACATTATTTGCCTCTTAAGCTACGGTAGAAAACTTACTTGCTTTACAACATTTACCGGAGGGTGGGGGGTGTAGTCTGTGGTCCACGAGGCGAAACCCACCCCCCCTCGGGGGAATTTTGGGGACATATATCGTTTTGAAGCATAGCCTGAGGATGTTTCAAATCAGGTTGCTCGCACTTCTCAAGTGGAGGCGTTTGGCCATACGGCCACATTCTTTATGTGAAGCCAAAAAAAACCACAGGGTACCCACGTCGTGGTTTTTGAAAGTTACACCTAAAATGCCCAGACAAGACACATAACACTATAAAATGAGTATGTATTTCTATAAAAATCACACATATAATACTGTCTAAGTAGGGAACCTGTTAATTGTCATCATCGTCTCCTGCAGCGTTCTTTATCTGAAACGAAAAACCACAGGCTACCCACGTCTTGATTTTGTTGACAACCACTAAAAAAGGTATTCAATATTCTAATACTGCAAACGTGCACATGCATTTGATATGAATACCCACCTGTATGCCGTTTCTATAATGCATCAAAAATCAAGTCCACAACATTTTTCAGCTCGAAAATCTCTTCGCCGTCTTCATCGTCGCCTGCAAGAGAGTCAACTATGATATCTGCCGGCTCTTAAGTCAATTCACTTCCGTCCATATAATTTCTAGAGCGCCAACATAGTTCATTTCCCAACCAAGGCCTTGTGGAGAATGAAGAAGAGCATACATCAGCAAGTCTACCACAATACGTGAGGCAAGTGAAGCTCTCTAGACTTTCCAGTGTTTCTTCAGAGGAATCCGGATACTACTCAATGTTTTGGAATGTCGGTATGAAGGTGGTGTGCTTCTGATGTCACGTTATTCCATGACTGAACAGCCTTGTTTCGTCCAGTACAAAGAAGAACACCAAACACGGCCATTATTCTATGACTTAATGGCCCTGTTACGTTCGATATCTAGAAGAACACTAAACACGGTCTCGTTTCATTTGGTATATAGAGGAACTCCCAGCTGAACTCCAAATGCAGCCGCTATTCCATGACTTTACGGCCTCGTTTTGTTTGGTACATGGAGAAAGTCCACACGCAGCCGTAACATCGTAACAGTGTAACATTGAAACTATAAGTACATGAAAAAGTGTTGAAATTTTCAATAAGCTGACAAATAAAAACGTTCTTTATCAAAGTTTGCTGATAAAGGTTGGGTGAAAGGCAATGCTACAATGTTACATCCAATATTATACACAAGTGAACCTGTTACGCTGTTACATTTTATTACGCTGTTTCGGTTTTACCCTGGGTTTTCTGTTCGGTAAGCTGTTACATTACATTGTTACGGTGTTATATTTGCTGTTCCGCTGTTACGACGCTATGGCTTTAATTACACCAAACTGCTGATATAGAAGGGCTAGGGATATGTACAAACTTAACGTCTTAACCCTGTTATGACGAATGTTACGCTTTGAACTGCATCCAAATCCCTGCTAGGTATAGTGAGGTCTTCTTCCTCCTCCACAAGGCCTTGGTTGGGAAGTGAACAGTGTTGGTGCTCTAGAATTTAAGGGGACGGAAGGTGAATTGATGTCTCAAGAGCTGGCGGAGACAACGAAGGGATTCCCGAGCTGGAAAATGTTGTGGACTTGATTTTTGATGCATTATAGAAACGGCGTACAGGTGTGTATTCATATCAAATGCATGTGCACTTTTGCAGTATTGGAATATTGAATGCCTTTTTTAGTGGTTGTCAACAAAATCATGACGTGGGTACCCTGTGGTTTTTTGTTTCAGATAAAAAACACTGCAGGAGACGATGATGACAATTAACAGGTTCCCTACTTGGACAGTGCTATATATGTGATTTTGATAGAAAGACATACACATTTTAGTGTGATATGTGTCTTGTCTGTGCATTTTAGGTGTAACTTTCAAAGACCACGACGTGGGCAGCCTGTGGTTTGTCACATAAAGAATGTGGTCGTACGGGCAAATGCCTCCACTTGAGAAGTGCAAACAACCTGATTTGAAACACCCTCGGGCTATGCTTCAAAACGATATATGTCCCCAAAATTCCCCGAGGGGGGGGAGGGTTTCGCCTCCTGGCCCACGGACTAGTGGTATCATTCAAAATTTTTTAAATAATTTATAAAGGAACTACAGAAGAAATTTATGTCCAATGAGCGCCTATACATCTGATAAAGACACGCCCGAATTTAACCTCTGTTTTTTTTTGGGGGGGGGGGGCAAAATAATCCAAAACCGAAGGTTTGTAGTAAGAACAGATACAATCTACAATAGCAGTTGTAATAAAGCTGCCCAATAAACCACAGCTCGTGTTTTATTAAGCCTATAAAGCACTCAGCTACACCTCATGTTTTAAACTTGATTAAACACCCCTGCTCGTTTACATGCTGACAGAATTTCTAAGCAAACTATGTTGGCATATGTAATCAGGAAAAAAAGACTCTTTAGCAAATAACCCTGACTCATGGTGACAAGCCAACAATTAATGACCACTATATCCACCTATAGTGTATCAAGTCTGAATTTGACTCATGACACTTATAAAGTAATGTTGCTCACTGAGATTGTTCTTTATTATCTTTCGTAAACAGCTGGCACTTGACTGAGGGATGTAGTGGAGAAGACTACAGTTCTTTTCGTTGGCACAACCTCCACAAGTGCCACAAATTGGTTCATCGCCAATTTAGCGGAAGATCTCATGAAGCACTTCATAGAACTCTTGGTGCCACCCAGAGGGATGTTGCTAGAGTTAGGGAGTGGACAGGCTCAAGGTAAAGGGATTCTTCTTGTACTATTTCCAAAACGAGAGCGAGTGTTTCATCGGGGTATCCAAACACCGAGAAACAAATGAAAGCATGAGGCCATAGGCCGACTGCTTTTATTGTTTCGAGGTGTTTGGATACCCCGATGAAACACGAGCTCGAGTTTTGGAAATAACTTCTCACAAGCACACGCTAATTAGAATTGTTTGCAATGCACATTCTTTTCTGCAATGATTTAAATTTCAATGGTGTTTTTTACCGATGTCACTTGTTTACATGTATGGCGTGATTTAATTTATTCTGAGATGTTCAAAGTTTGCTGGAGTTGCCAGTTGTCGTTCTGACACGATGTATAGCGCAACAAAGTCGTTCGAGAGATTTCGGCTTCCAAAAAGTGTGGAGGAAGAAAAGAAAACTGTTGATAATGCTGTGCCAAAATCAACAGCTTATAAAACCAAATGGTCGTATAAGTTGTTCGAGGAATGGAAACAGAAGCGAGTGGTGAAGTCTTGTACTTTGGAACCCGGTGACCTTTTCACCATGAATGACTTTAAAGAAGGAGTACAAACATTGGACACGGCCATTACAGATATGTCTGCATGCAGTCTCAACTACTGGCTGTCGAAGTTCGCACAAGAAGTAAGCAACTCATCTGGGGAACGTTATCCTGCCCATTTGTTGTACTCAATTATTTGCGGACTGAAGCGCCACCTTTCTGATGTAAATGGAAGTGCTGCATTCAACCCTTTGGACGTGTCCGACCGAAG
Organism: Siderastrea radians; assembly: GCA_964017195.1. Lineage (NCBI taxonomy): Eukaryota > Metazoa > Cnidaria > Anthozoa > Scleractinia > Rhizangiidae > Siderastrea > Siderastrea radians. The sequence goes on from OZ024888.1 coordinate 36,399,383, forward strand.
GTGAGTTGCATTTTTGGGGGATTAAATTTAGTTCGCGTAAATTACGTGTGTGCATTTTTGTTTTTAAGAGTACTTCTTTCGCTTCGTTTTTTTAGGTTTGTGACATTTCGGCGTGTTCTGGATGCAGAAATGAAGGAAGCAACGCGAATGGGTGTGACTTTAAAAACAAAAGGAGACGAGAAAGAGGCCGTAAACAGCGAAGAAGAAGAACTATTTTGGTCAAAAGGACTATTTGGACTGTCTTCAGCTAAGTCACTCCTAAACACTGTTTATTTTTATAACGGAAAGTTGTTTGGGTTACGAGCTTCCGAGCATAGAAATATCAGTTTAGGAAATATTCGAGTTTTCGATGATTTTATTAAATTCGACGAGAATGTTTCCAAAACATTTCATGGCGGTATTTGTGATTTGAAATACGTCCCGCGTTCTGTGACACACATTTGTCATCCGAAAGGTCAATCACATGAGAGATGCCTTGTTGAAATATATAGGCTATATATTGGTTTATGTGAAACGTTTGGCAAAGATATCAGTGCATTTTACTTCAAGCCTAATCCTCAAAAATTGGGTTTTTACAAGACTCCGATGGGGATAAACTCATTGAATAAAATTTTGCCAGATTTATGCTCCGCAGTTGGCATAAAGAAAAAAACAGCCCACTGTCTTAGGGTTACATGTGCTTCCAGGTTATTCCAGAGTAATGTAGATGAAAAACTGATTAGGGAACGTACCGGTCATGTATCCAATGCACTGTTCAAGTATGAAAAGGCCAGCGAAGATCAAGCTAAACGTGTTTCTAACATTTTGAGCGCAGACCAAAGTAGCAATGGTAGCTTTAAAGAAGAAATTAAGAAAAAAGTTCCTGTAAATGAAAAGGCTGAAGACAAACGTGTAGAAAAGAATTTTTCTATTTTTGAACATGTCAAGTTTAATGATTGTGAGGTAAATGTTTTTGTAAGTGAGAAAATGTAATAAGAAAATGAAGCATTGTACGAGAAATGATACAAATGACAAATAAATATTGATGGCTTTTGTGCAAGTTGTTGATTTGCATATTGTAAGTGGTATATACCACTCTCACTGGAGATTGGTATACCATTTTTCATTGGGTATCCAAATGCATGCACGTGATGTGGTATACATCTCGTGATTGGAAGTTAACTTAATGAATAATTAATGAGTTTGAGAAGTGTTACTCCTACTTGCAGTCTTCGATTTTCATTATTATATTATTAAAGCAAGCCACGACTTGATTAGTCACTGTTGCATGAATTTAGAATAATGTTTATACTATTTAATAACCAGAATATATTTGGTTGCTATCTCCACTTGCAGTGGCTTTCTCCTTAAAACTGTCAATACAATGCAAGGTATATGTAAATCTACTGAGTATTTACGACGAGCAGGAGCCAGTTGATGCATTCAATATGGAAGCCGCAAAACTGAGCCGTGCCAGATTGTCAACATCAAGCACAGATGTGGAGTGAAAGAGCTGCAGTGAAGTTCTTCCTTCTTGATCCCAAAACCAGAAAATTCATTTACTGCAATATCAAAGACAACCTCTGGGTATTACATGGAAATTTCTATAGACTCTTTCTTTGGCATAGAATATCTCAATCTATATTTACCAAGCAATTGTTTATTACATGGAAATTTCCAGACACCTGGAAGCAAAGAATATCTGAAACTTTTTGTTGGGTAGCATCAGTTTGAGGGTGATGCACTTCTAAATCACAAACATGTGTTATGGGACTCAGGCAGCCTTGGTGTCACATGGAAGTACGATTTTACTATTACTTGAGCAACGTAATTTCACGGACTCAAGCGAGTCACATGGCTAGTATGTACACAGCACGCACAGTTAAGTACAGCATCCTAGTAATAGTACTATTGCAAAATAACTAGTTTAAGCCGACTACATGAGCTCGCCAGTTCACTTGTTCAATCGCTATTGGTAGCTTGCAAGCAGCATTACCTGGATTCTTTTACAAGCAGTTTTTTTTAGCTTGAAGCCTAATCTTTGATTGTGTCATGGCTGCAAATTCTGGTGTCCCTAATGACAAGACTATCGACCTGGTTGCTCATTAGAGAACACCCAAGTGCCTGGGCTGCAAACTCCCACACAATGTACATTCATGTGGTGATCCCGGCCATTATCGTACCGGAACAACGGCTTTGCCTACCAATGTTGACGATGGGTCCACTGCCTCGAAACCAGAGGCCAAGCTTTCGACCAAGCCTACATCTGGAAGCTCCAATAAACCGGACCTGAGTGATATCTTCCAATCAATCGTTCGATTAAGTCCGTGGCTGGAAGTGGTGAACCACCTGAGGAGAGTGATGAGGAAGCACAGCTGTTGGGAAAACTTCAAGATCTGAAGCATCATTAAACTTAAAAAGCTAGTGGCTGAAGCAGAACAATGACTGGCGTCCCTGCAAACTGCCACTTCAACTTCCTCAGCCACTGCCATGATGGATAAAGCAGCAGACAGACCAACAGACATGAAACTGCAAGCTCCCTACAAAGTCCGCTGGACACGCTCCTCGGGGGAGAGAAGACAATTTTGGTGGATTTGTCAAGCAGTGGTATTGCTAGACCGGCTCAGTTTGGCCAGCAAGCATCGCCAGATGGTCAGCTTTCTTCCCCTGAAGCCTGGCAGGAATTGCTAATGTACCTGAAGCCAGCTCAGCTTGCCAAGAGTGAGCGTATCTTACGAATTGCTGACTTAATAAACAAATTAGTTCCAAACACTGACCAACAGACAATCTCCAAAGTAGCATTGACCAAGCTACTCGTGTCATATGGCCCTAAAAAGCCTAAGTTGGACACTGTTTCCTTAGCACAATGGGTAATTGGCAATACCCGAATTTTCTTCACGCTATTGCTATTGGTTAAGCTGCCATGCCGGACTGCGGATGTGCAGCACTATTTAGCTCATAACGTTAAGATCATGGGGCTGAGTAGTAAGTTTACTTGGGCCTTCATCGTCAAGTACGATGATGAGTTTTCTCATCTGCAGGCAATCTATAGTTATCCCTGCAGTTATGACTTCCCACATTTTCATACTGTCCTTTTGGTGCCGCTCTCAGTTCCAACCCAAAGTAAGCCATCCCCTCCTAGGTCCAGTCCTGCCTCCCCCTCCCCCCTGGGTATGATTTTTGCTAATTCAACCTAAGAGGGTGACTATTTGTAGGAACTATAATCGGGTTACTGGTTGCCATCTTTATGAGTGTCACTTTCAATCTTGGAAAATATTGCTTGAAATTAGGACTCTCACCAGTCCGCATTTTCCGCAATGAGCGAAAATCGGTCAGGCTTTGCCCTATTCTAGGGTAGACTGGTACTAGTAAACAGTACATCGCTGCGAAATCCGAAATCATCAAAGAATAAGCTTTCATTTGGTGCCTTGTTTGACCACAAAGAGAATATTTTGAAACTGGTTTAATCCCATCATAGAAGGTACTCCTGACAGAGAAAATTCTGTCTCCAGATGGCCTTTTAAAAAATTTACTTCGGTTTTGTTGCGGCAATTTCTCGAAAAATAAAACCATAGTTCCCTAGAAAAGGCATTTATCTTTCGTTTTTGCGGGTAAATCTTTCTAAAATTGAAGCATATACATTTGAATTTTTTTTAATTGTGTATTTTTCTCTGTTGAAGGTCAAGCGCCACACAGCCTGTCCTTAGAATAAAAAATACATGGGAAGTAAGAAAAAATCCCTGCGGAGTCTCAAGTGCTTCGCAGAAACGGCCATTTCCACTCGGTGAATTGTCAAAACAGAAAGCTATCCTCCGTGATAAATACTTATCAAAAAGTCAGGAATTGTGTGCATTGAAAAATATAATCCGGAAGCTCCAAGAGAAGAGTGATAAGGTACAACAATGCCTCAAACATCTTGAAATAACACCTGCAGTTCAACCACGTTCAAGTGCCTTTGAAATTTCCAAAAAACCTCCACCAGACGAAAAAAGGATCCCTCTGAGCTTTCTAATGACGGTTAACTGAACTTGCCTAGACGAAGTGCCCAGAGAAAGGCAGTTAGAAACCTTTAAGGCTGCTGCAGAGATCAATGGAGGCACAGTAGAGAACAGAGCTCCTGCTCTTGATGGTATGATATCTACTGTCCTAAACAATGGCAAAATAACTGATGTTTCAAAATATTTCTGCTCATCCAAAAAAGATGAAAAAAGGAGCTGTGGTGAAAATAGGGGCGGAGGCACAAGATTATGAAAAAAGCGCGGAAAATTTTATCCGCTCACTTTCACTACTCTATGCAGGCGGGGTAATTGGAAAGGTGAAATATGAGCAAGGGAGGTCTGTGCTTGTTATGAAGCACACTGGAAAGACCACCAAGAAAGGAAATCATTCCAAGCAACGAATCACATTTGGCTTTGGAATCCCTATTCCAAGACCACTTGCTTACAAGGACTTAATGCACAAAATTGCAGAAATTGATATTGAAGAACCTATTTCTGTAAGAGACACCATCTGTGCTACCTTATCCCCAGAACAGAAGATTGCTGGTGCTCAGAGATTTATAAACAATCACACTTGGGAAAAAACCAGGCAAATCCGGCCACGAATATGGGTGCAAAAATCTGGGTAACTCGCATGGGCTCAACAGCCAAAACAAATATGGCGGACAAAGTGAACACATTTCGAGACGCTGTGAAAAGGGCTTCAGATACGGCCGAAGTGGACCTCACGAGAAAAGAGATTGACGAGAAAAACATAAAAGATGCTCTGGGGGAATTGAAGGGTCTTATAGAGCCAGTATCCAAAGCGTGATTTTACCAGCGGACAAATGGGGTCAAGACACATTATTGGTGATTTTTTCCCTGTCATCCAACGACAAGCCATATTTTGGCTAAAACAGTTTAGACATCGAATGTCCCCAAGGTGTCCCATGAAACATCCATGGCAAGTGATCATTGAAGACAGGCTGCCCAGGAAAGTTTTCAACCTTGTCGATGTTCTGGTAAGCCGCACAAATTTCGGCCTTATTACAGTTAAGACAAGGAAGAGCTGTGTGTTTGCCTTCACTTCAGAGAGGCATGTGAGGAAGGTATTTTCTGATCTAACCACAGGGAGCAGAGGAATTGTAGTAGAAATATCAATAAAAACGTCTTACCTCTTAACATTGCATTCTTGTGTTTATTAGCGTTGTTAAAACCTCATTTGCAAACCAAATATAAGCATTCATTTGCGATCGATCGAACCGAACCGCCATTACTTGAATAGCGTCGACCGCTGCTTGCTGGGTCCAACGGACTGTGGGCGCCAAAGGTACCACAGCAGTAAGAATAGAGGCAAGGGAAGAAACAGATTTCGGTCGAATTTTCGTTCCCCAATAACTCGCTTCATATTTATCAAATAAGCCGGAGTCTTTGCATGCGGTTTTGCATGCTACATACTGGTGACGGAAATACGTCATGTATTGTGTCATGCGCATGACCGGAAGCCATTCGAGTGATTTTATTGTTTTGAGCATGAGCAAAGCAAGCGTTTTCCGCGAAAACGTGCTTCTCTTCACGGGTTATTTCGATTGCCCTGTTTGCCGTTGTTAGTTCAAATCGGAAATAGTTATCGGATTATTTTATCTCCTATCAATTTGGATTCTTCTATCTCAAGAAAATGTGAAGCTTCGGCGTTGCTTGGTGATATTGTAGGCGTTTTGTTTAAAAGAGAGTCTTGTTCGAATCAACGCGTGGTGGCCATGCAGGGAAGGTCTGACGAAAGGTGAGAAGTTTCTTCAACTTTTTTATTATACTTTCGTGCTTGTTGATTCTGGAAAGTGTTTGAAGTGTCTAACTTACTCTTTATGTAAGATTGGATAACTGCTTCAGAGTTCTGTAATGGTGATTTTTCTTCTGTTTTTCATAAAGTGGGAACAAAAACATGGCTTATTAATGCACATCATTGCAAATGAATATCGATGGAAAGCTATTAATGACGAACTGTCACTGTATTAAAATTCAAATGCAAACAAACTGCCTATTAGTACTGTATTCTCTTTGTAAATATTCTTATGTTCCCTTGTTGCAAACTAAAATATACACTTCCTGTATCTTCACAGGTTTGATACATGTACTTTAAGTGAACAGCAACAGCTGATTTTCAATTTAGTTCAAGGAGGGCACAATGTTTATTTTGGTGGTATTGCCGGTTGTGGTAAGACATATGTTGCAAAACATATTCTGGATGTCCTCAATTGGAAGAATAAGAAGTTTGCCTGCACATGTACTACAGGCATTGCCTGTACCCTTTATGGCGAGATCCCTGCCTGCACGATCCATTCATTTGCTGGAATTGGACATTGTAGAGGAACCAAAGAACAGCTCTTACGCAATGTGTTGGCCAATCAGGAATGCAGCAACCGATGGAGATTGACTGAAATTCTGTTTATCGATGAAATTTCCATGTTAAGCAAAAGGACATTTGAAACTATTAACTATATTGCACAAAACATTCGGAATTCCAATTATATGTTTGGGGGTTTGCAAGTGGTGGCATTTGGAGACTTCCTGCAATTGCCTCCAGTGCCAAGTGCAATTGATGAGGGAAAGTATGCTTTTCAGAGTGAATTATGGCAGTTTGTATTCCCTCATCAAGTGATTCTCGAGGATAGTTTCCCTGCAAAAGATGACAATGAACTTGTCAACCTCCTCAAAGACATTTCTGTAGGTCGCTGCAGTGATCAATCTTTGAACTTAATTAAAACCCTCAGTAGACCACTGGATCCAGCTGAATTACACCTTGACTTCATTCCAAAGGTTTTTCCCCTTAATGAGGATGTCGACTATTCCAACATGTGCACGTTGGACAGCCTGCCAGGTCAAGAGGTGGTATTTCAAGCATATGACATCGGAGAAAAGAAATTGTTGGACAGAGAGTTAGTGGCAAATGAAAAATTGATTCTTAAAGTTGGAGTGAAAGTTATGTTCGTCTACAACATAAATGATCGCATCAAGAATGGTGTACAAGGAACTGTGGCATCGTTTTTGAATGGATTGCCAGTGGTCACTACAAGCGATGGTACTGAGAGTGTTGTGGTTGAAAGGGTGACCTGGTCTGTGTATGACAGAATTGAAACTCACAAGTTGGTTGGAACACGTACTCAGATTCCCTTAAAATTGGCGTGGGCAATGACAGTACACAAAGCCCAAGGGCAAACACTGGAAGCAGTTGAAGTACATTGTGGACGAGAATTTGCTCCAGGACATTTGTATGTGGCCATATCAAGAGTAAAATCAAAGGATCACCTGCGAGTGATTGGTTTCAACAAGAATAGGCTGATTCCTGCAGCACCAGAAGTGTTGAATTTTCTTGATAATGTGACAAATGCTACTACACAACCAGGAAAGAAATGCTGTCAGCTGACATCACTGTCATCTTCCACAGAGGAAGAATTTGATTTTGATGATGAACCATTGTGTGAAGAGAACTTTGATGAAATTGATGCAATTGTCCAAACATTTCTTGATTCTAATGTTGCTCAGGCTGAAGAAGATGTAATAGACTTAGACAGTCTGTTATCACAGATGTCAGAATCAGAGGAATTCCACAAAATTCCTGTTGACTTTGATTATGGCACTTTTCTGCAAACACTGTCAATTAAAGAAGAAGAACTACATGCACAAGAATTAGTGGCCAATGTCAATGCCATTTTTACCTCTCTGTGTGAACCAGAATTACTTCAGTCAACTAAAGTTTTTGTCAGTGTGCAGTGGAATAGAATATTTTCACTGATAAGACAGCAAGTCTCAGAAAATCCAACCAGGAAAGTGAAACGCAAGGATTTCACATGCCACTTTAGTGACTTACACTCTTTGCTGGTCTCTGATGCCCTGGAAAAGGAATTTGGCATGTTAATTAACATTCCTGTCTCCATGTTCTCTGAATGTCATTACCATGCTTTGACAGAATTGATTTACAACCTGAATTCAATTGTTTTGAAATCTGTAGTTGGACAACAATTCCCAACTTTAAGTAATGAAGCTTGTAACATTGATGTCCAAAATATGTCAGCTGAAGGGAAAGGAAAAGTTAGGTATTGTGGTGCCTGGGCTATTGCCAAAGAAAGGCATCGATGCAAAGAGTACTTCAAGAGCAACATTCGCTCGTCAGATCCTGGAGTACGGAAGAAAGCAAAAGAAGCCTATGCCAAGAAAGAACTTCTCGAACAATTGATTTGGTCAAGTGGCATGGCAAAAGAAGAATCAAAGTACCAGGATACTTTGAATGTGACTTTCTCATAGACATATGAGAAAGGAAGACTTGTCCACATCACAGATCAGATGTTTGAATGGAGTCTTGAGTTAGAGCAAGGGAGAGTAAACTTGCTGAACAACCAGAGTCTGGCAACTAACAAAGAAGATTTAGTGAGCATCACACTTGCTAGGATGCTGGACAATCAGCAACTGAAACACAAGTGGAAAGCTCTATTTTCTCAGCGAGAAAATGAAAACTGTGACGAGTCCTTGTGTGATGCTGATTTAATTGCCCAGCTGTATGACGACGTGATCACCAGATACGTGAAAATGGGTGTTGGTGAATTTCTTCGAGACTTCAGGCGAGATTACAAATTACAGAAAACAGAGGCCCACCGTAAAAAGGTTGTTGAAAAAAAGAAAAAGAAAGACTTGATTTCCAGCAAAGTCACCATGACATCAATTCGTAGTGACTCTTCAACTAATCTAAAGGAATCGCACATTCGCTTACAAGCAATGATTACTGAGCAGCCATTGATCTTTCAGAGTACAGTGTACTCCAAAGATGAACTTCAACTACTGTGCAAAGGATATGGTCTTGCATTTAAACGAAGTGAGTCTAAGGCTAGACTTTCAGAAAAGTTGACTACCAAAATCCAAGCTTCAGGTGATGTGCCCAATCCTGCTGCATTGAGGGATGCTACACAGCCAGGAAGTTCAGGTAAGACATCAATCCAGTTCAGAAATAAATTATTGAATGATCATTTTAGTCGGATGGGTTCTGAGCTGCTTCGTTATAAAATAATGGAAACAGTATTTGCATGAATTTGTGTTTTTCTGAAAGAGGGGTAAAACAATAAAAATAAAATAAAAAATAGAGGACATTTGGGATAACAATTATTTGGAAATGAGATAGTCAGGAGAAAAATTAATGGAAAGCCGAAGTGGAAAATGGAAAGAGTTTTGGGATATCGAACATAAAAAATGAGAGAATCCTGGAAGGTCAGTTTATTAATAAAAGTTCCTGAACAAAAAAAGTCTAAATAAATTGCAAATGCATTTATTACAATGTAATTATTATAAATATTGATACACGTGTATGGATCCTCGAAACCTTATTTACACCCATCTTCTCTATGTCTAAGAATGAGACACCTTTTGATTTGATTTACACAATGTACAGGGTGAAGTATATTAAACTCCCAAAAGATTCCCTGCCCAAATGAGTAAACTTTTCTTTCTTTGTTTGCCATGTGTTGACACTTCTTGTGCAGGTGCAGTGAGTCATCAGGAAGAAAATGCCAGAATCATCACTACAGAGGCCAGTGTCCAGAGAGAGAGCACAACATTGCAAGGTTGGTTTTGTTAGTGATGGAAACAACAGTTACTCTATTTATTGTACTATTTACATGTATTAATTACATTTGGAAAAAAAATTTCAGTTGCAGTGAGTCAGCAGGTAGTGAACGAACCAGTTGCAAGCACGTCAAATATCCAGGGGAACATAACATCTGACCCATTGCAAGGTACATGTTAGCATGTTAAAATAAACATTAATTAAAAAATAATGATATATATACTTCATGAACATCAACTCTTAAAAAGCCCTTAAAATTTACATTCTGTGAAAAATATTGCTCACATCATAAAATAATATAATCTTAAATGTGTCATTGTTTTTACTTAGCAGAGGCTGTGGTTGGCACTGAAGCTCCTTTACAGGCGGCACGATTATCTTCAGGAGCAAGTCATGAGCCTATAAGGAAACGGTTCAAGCCATCCAGAAACGAAGAGGAGATTCTTCGTGGAGATCAGCATGCCAATGAAGCAATGGCAAGAGCTTATGAAAGATCAGTTCAATTTAAGACCACTTTAAAGGCCATAATCACATGGCATGAAAAACACAATTGATTATCATGTCCTACATTGAGTAACATAGCACAATAATTAAGTTTTTTTGTGTAAGGGGTTTATAATGAAGTCCTTCAAAGTATTTCTAGAAATGCACATTGAAGTTTAGTAAGAGCCAATGCCACCCGGAATGCTCTTAGCACTTTGTTTAATAAATTTATCCTCAAAATTAGTCGATCAGGGAACATGATGTCCTGAAACTTATACTGATTGAAGATCATGAAATCAAAGCATATAAGAGGTGAACCATTATACATGGTATACTTTAAAACATCTCATTACAACTTCACGCCGATTTAAGTGTGTACCCCAAATTTTGGGGTCGTTAAGTATTCATATATTCAAGCTATTGTTCTTTCTCATTACTCATTCATGCCGAGTATTTGCCGACCACGTGGCACATTTCGCCGAGCGCAAATTCTTTGATGTAGGTGAGAAGTATTTCTTTTGTTTTCAACCAGTACTAGGAATAAAACCCCCAAGACAAGTCTATTGTGCCACTTGATCTATTGTCAGTCAACGTAAAATTAAAAAGTCAACAAATCACAGACGATGAAATATTTTTTGAGCAAAAGAATAAATTCGCACACAATTAGCGAGCGCCTTCAAGAAGCGAATTCCTGTAGTAGCTACAACTGTAGCTGAATTGTGTGCAATGAATCAAAATATTCGCTCAGATCGATTTATGAACATGTGCTGCTTTTGAGTCATAACAATGATCTCTTCGTTCAAGTTTCAAGATTCAAATGCGCGCTTTATGTTGGGAGTTATCTTGAACCACGTAAACAAGTTATCAAAATCACGAAAGTATTCAAGCTCATGTTTATGTTTCTGTCATGCTAAAGAGCCCGTAATTAATGCTCTGTGGCCTCAAAACAAAGTAAATGCCATGAAGATATTTTTCGAAGCGATCAGAATGTGTTCACAATAATATTACACAACATGGTTTTATTTGCTCTGCTTTAAAAAGAATATACATTTGAGCGAGACAGCTCACCGTAAATTAGTCTACTTTGCGGGAAAGAAACCGCCGCTTGACTCGCTTAAAGCGATTAAAAACCTCATTTGAATCTCTGTTTATCATCCAAACAATACTGCCCTTTCAACAGAAGGAAATTTTTCGTTTTTTCTGCTCAACAATTTTAATTTATCTTTTAAGTGCATGACCTTTGAAGTCACGCTTCGATTCATCGCGCATTTTAATAGAGAAATGTTTACACGCATAAATTACTTCGCAGTTCGAATTACCGCCACGCTGAGCGAATAAAAACGTATTTCGGCTAACAGTAATCAAAACATCTCGTTTAAGATATCTATTTAAAGCTCTCAGAATGCTGTAATGTTTTAAGTGAAAATAAAAGCCGATAACAGTTTGCGAAAAAATTAAATCCATAAAACGTGTGCTGCGATTCTCTGAAGTTTATTCGCACTTCAAGAACAAAAGGAAATGTTCGCAACTCTGCCGCTCAAGGATACTTAATTGTGCTGTGCTTGGTCCTTTGAAGCTCAATGAAAAGTGTCAAGGTCTTCCTCCAAAAGATCTCACCTTTTTCTAAACGAATGAGACCGAACTTGCCCGACATGCTTTCGCTAGCTGCCGAAAAGAATGCCCAAAGGAATAAACTGAGCCTTCATCCAGCGGTATAGCCCATTTAAAAATGACACACTTAAATCGGGCTGAAGTTGTAATGTCATATGAAAAATGCCCCAGGGCAAGCAAAGTGTTGTTGGTGACATTGGCTCGTCATTACTGTTATTGACAACTTCATGCTGCTGAGAAGTGTTAATGACGTGTATAAATGTTAAGTTCTCAAGCTATATCTTTTGAATGTATCTTTAACGCTTTTTAGAGGTATTCCATAATGCAATCCAGAACAAGGGGAAATTTTCGTTAAGTCTTAATAACTCCAAAAATTGAAGTTTAGCTACGTACTGGTACTACTGGTACCTGTAAGTATAATTTTCACTGACCCTGTGGTGAATATAGGCTCAACGTCTGCATTCCGAGATGAGTGCAGGCATGTTTTGATACACGTAAATCAGCCAATTGTTAATAAATAAATTTTAAAAATCTTTGTGTAAATACCCACAATCCCCCATAAGCCATGACAGGAAAAATGGAAGGCACCTCAACAATAGGACCTTGTTTCATGGCCTGGGATGCCCTTTTTGTTAGGACTCTACATCTTTTTAGACCTAAATGTTCCATTTTTAAAGAAACTCAAATTCTTTACAGATCCAGTGTTACTGCTTGTTGTTGTAGTTGTCTGTCCAAGGACAATACTGTTCATGGTTGGGCCATATTGGGCATAGGTTGGATTGGAATTCTGTCCATTGTGTCCACGTTCCTGGCAAAAGATGTTTTCCACTAAGTCACTGTTTGTTCGAAATGGCGATATGGTGGATCCAGGAAAATGCTCAAAGGCAATTCTACACACTTCACGAAAACCAATTATCATCGAAGAGAGATCAAATCGAAGTTTGTCGGACAAAAGTCTCTTTGCTCTCTCGGCTTTACTTAATTCTGTATGTGCCTCAGCATCTTTCTCCCATCTGTTTAGATAATCAAGAACTTCGTGATTGGTAGCTAAGCGATGATCATCCAAACTGCTTACAGGTCTTCGGTCATCAAAAATATTGACTATTTTGCTGGTCATGTCAATAAATTCTATTGTCTTGTCTAGATATGTAGCTTCATGGCCTTGTGTCTGTGAACAATTTTTCTTGTAAGCCTGACAGTGAGAATAAAAAATACATAGGTACAGTATCAGTATTATTTTTTGGTGTTGTTGCAAATGTCCATACTCTCCCGGGGGAGGGGGTGGCCTTGAACCCTCCCCCCCTAGGAAATTTCAGTTTAGGTTCACTTGTACTCATATTTCCTAAAAAATTCTATCTTTTCAATAGACCTTTTTCGTATTCTTGGTATTGGACTGGAACTAGCTTGCAAATTATGGAGGCTCATGCAGGTAATCTTTTCAAATGCAAATGACATGAAGCTGTTTTTAATGATATTCCCCCGCATGAGCCTCCATTTGCAAGCTAGTTCCAGTCCAATACCGATAATACGAATATGGTGTATTCTGTCCATCTACTTGGAATTTCCAATAATCCTCCTTGGGTATGGTGTTTGTGCTTCAGGTTATTATTGAGTTTTGTCCTATATGAAACCCCTGTGGGATATTGTTCATGAAATTCCTGAAAATGAACGAGATTCCTAAAGTGGGCACCAATTGTTATGTAGTTTTTAAAAATCTAATATGTACCTGTAGAAGGTATAACATTTTCTTTGAAAGAACTTCCTCGGCAAGATGATTCCTCATTCTACTTGCATAACCAAGACTGAAATGCTCCTCAGAGAGTCGTTCATGAATTTTCAATGAATTGGTACTCTGGTCCCATTTGTAAGCTTGGTACAGATGTTTCCACTGGATCGTCTTGTCACCAAATGACAGTAGTCGTACTCCCCCAGGTCGACTCTTCTCGAGATTGTTTCGCAGCTTCTTAATGTTGTGCTAATTTAGAGAAAACATTCATATTATTTGGCTAATTAATTTACTAATATCATGAGTGACAAATTACTCCTTAATTTTGGCGCGAAATTTCAGCATTAATTTATAATTTCATATGTGAAATTACAAAATTGCCATGGCAACGGGTCTACAGCTCAGCGCCAAGATGGCGTTGAGGTTAATGATGAAGATGTTTTGTGCAGAACTACAGCAATTCTGGAAATATTCATTGAGGACACAATTGGTAATCTGTAGATTTTGAATTTTAATTGACTGTACTTCTCAGAAATCACCTGCGAGTTAAAAAGAAGAGATTATTTTTGATAGTTTGACAGCGAAAATTTTTGAACGGCGAGTCAGTTGCAGCGATCGAGTGATTGACCGCGAACTCAGAGAAGTAATTCAGTGGATTTGGGCACTTCTTCGAATGGAATAAAGGTCAGTTTTTAAATACAAATTTGCTTCCAAAGTTTACTTTCGTTAAAACAAGTTTGCTGTGCGTATTTTGAATGTATTTGTGAAGCCTTCTGAGCCTTGCTCGATGGAGCAACGTAGTGCACGATTCAGTGAATTTGCCGGATAAAACGCGGATAACCTTTGCCAAGCAATTTGCTTTGGTACTTTTCAAGTAAAAATTCAGAGTCTGGTGTATTTTGCTGTCGGAAATCGTCAAAGCGGAAATCGTCAAACCGTGGTAAAAACTTGTCACAAGATTTTTTCATAATTTCACTGGCTCAGAAAAATGTGAACTTTAGCCGTTAAACCGTTTCAATGCTCAAGGAGTTCTCGATGCGATAAACAAGTCAAAACCCCACGATTGTGAGTGTAATTTGTCACCCATGATATTAATAGGTAATCAAATGGTATACTCGTGAATTAGGAAATAATTTCACTTGCATTTTGTCAAAATTTTAATAATTTCCCTCGCCTAAAGGCTTGGGAAATTATTAGAATTTTGACAAAACGCGCGTGAAATTATTTCCTAATTTCACTCGTCACCATTTGATTACACATACAAATTATGTATTGTTTGTTTTGCACTTTGAAATTATGGCCTGTTATTGGTTATTTTGATCTGATGGGCAGAGTCCACTGGCTGCAATACTTTATCTTTAATTGTCATTATCAGTAATTTATTGATGATTTAATTTGAATAAAAATCCAGTGCAAATGTTAAAACTTAATAAACTATTCCTACAATTGTGCATTTCATTAATGTTATGGTCACTTAGTAACTGCACTTTTTAATGTTACAAGAAATGATTATTACTGGTTTCTACATTGTATATTTTGAAATTATTTATTTGCTTTTTACCAAAAAATGGGACATTGATTATTGCAAGAATTGACTCAGGATTACGATTCTTAAACCCCACCCCCCCCCCCCCACCCCCTACCTTCCCTTCCCCTGAAAAATAACAGGGCCTCTTGGAAAGATTTAGAAAAAAATTATGGTAAACTTACAGAAGGATCAAGTAGAAACACCATTGGCTTTCTTGTGTAAGGATTGATTGTAGTGAACTTCTCCTTGACAGGGTCTTTCCCTTTAAAATGCATTTTGATGAAGCTTCTGTTTGCTTATCCACCATCACAGCAACAAAAGTTAGTCTGGAAACCATATCGCCTTAGCCAGCCCACTGCTTTCCAAAATTGAGTATATAATGTAGATGGATCAACTTCTGTGGTGGGAAAGTGTGCAAATGGGAAGCGAAAACCATTGTTTCCCAGGAACACAAATTGGAGGACATGTGTAGCTACCTCAATGGTCTCTTTTCCTAAAAAAAATAAATTAAAGTGAAATAAATAATTAAGTACTTTTGTTGTAGCAAGTAACCGGGCATTGTGTTAAGTTACCCACCTTTGATTACATTTACTTATTAGTAAATAGGTGGTCTATTTCCTATCTTTCTTTTTTGTCTCTATAATTTATTACATTAAGAATAAAACTCAGTGTTAGTGAAGAATGACATTTTGAATGCTCTTTTTATACATATTTATTTATTAAATTATTTATTTGTTTGTAATGAACAGGTAAAGTACTTTAAATACTAACCTGTCATAATTCTTTGCATGCAATTGTAGTCCTCCCCCAAAGAAACAAGCCCAATTAGTTTCCATACTCCATTCACTGATTTCATCTGCAGTTCCTCCTATTTAACAACAAATACCAAAAAAATGGCTTTAGGTGTTTAATCAGTTGTAAAGTGTTCTAGCCAATGGTCAATTCAATAAACCTTTAGCAATTGTAATTTACAAGTGCAGCTTTTGTTTGTTAAATTGAAAACAATAGCTGTATTGTAAATTTCACTTCTAAGAGTTTCTTTGAATTGATATCAAAAAATGAAATAAAATGTTTATACAAGTGGGTAAATGTTGCCTAGTGGTAGGGTGCTGAACCCAGAATCCAGAGGTCCCAGCCAATACTAACCTGTCATAATTCTTTGCATGCAATTGTAGTCCTCCCCCAAAGAAACAAGCCCAATTAGTTTCCATACTCCATTCACTGATTTCATCTGCAGTTCCTCCTATTTAACAACAAATACCAAAAAAATGGCTTTAGGTGTTTAATCAGTTGTAAAGTGTTCTAGCCAATGGTCAATTCAATAAACCTTTAGCAATTGTAATTTACAAGTGCAGCTTTTGTTTGTTAAATTGAAAACAATAGCTGTATTGTAAATTTCACTTCTAAGAGTTTCTTTGAATTGATATCAAAAAATGAAATAAAATGTTTATACAAGTGGGTAAATGTTGCCTAGTGGTAGGGTGCTGAACCCAGAATCCAGAGGTCCCAGCTTTCAATCCCCCTCCCTGGCACTAGATGGATTTGTCTTTGGTGGCCCCAAATTCAACTCCTCCACACTTTGTTAATAGCCAACTGGTAAGCCTCCTACCAGGGAAAATTTAATTAAGCTTCTGTTGATTTATGATATCTGTTTCCTTATTTACAGTGTTGCCAATTAGCAATTGCTAATACTCTGAGTATTATAAGTATTATTATAAGTATACCTGTATAGCCATTTCATCAAGAATGATTCCACCTTCCCTTCCTTCAAGGCCTATATTTCTTTCCTTTGCCTCTTGTGCCATCCATTTCCCCACAGATTCATTTAAGCCGGGGTTTTAAGAACAGGAGTTTTTGTAATTCTGGAGATGCCTACCAGAAGGAAGAACTAACATGCCACATTCTCGCAACTCTTTGTAGGCCTCTGGACTTCTGTTCCATATTGATAAGCACATTCTAATTATCCTAAGGAGAGAGAAGATTACAATACCATAGGTCAAAGTTTATGGAGGATGAACAAAGAGAAAATAACTGTTTTGTTTTCTCCAATTGCCAATAAGTTGATAAAGGTTCTTATCAACTCTCCCCTGATCTAAAACTTGCTCATTTCATTAATTTGTGTCGTCATTGTAATCATCATCATCATCATCATCATCATCATCATCATCATCATCATCATCATCATCATCATCATCATCATCATCATCTGCATTAATTGTTGCTGCCGTTGTTATTTGTTGTCCATACTTTATTATAAATATTGCTACTGTATTGTAGTTAAAAGCAATACATGGTTTAAGTTTAAACATACTTTGGATGCCATCTGTAGCCTCTGGGACTCTTGGCATGCAATGCCTTCTCTTGCTCTTCCCAAAATATCTTCCTGTCCTCACTGACTGACCCTTTGTTTATTCTTTGGAACATGTAAGAGAAATCTTTGTGGTCTTCTTCGTCAAAGTTCTTCATCTCTTGATTTATTTTATCCCTTAAATAATTTTCCCTCCTCTCGGCATTTATTCGTCTTGTTCTTTCATGATTAAGTTTCCCTCTTAATTCATTTTCACTCATGTAACTCTCCCTTTTTTTGGCTGAAGGTTGTGACTTTTCCATGTCTACTTCAGGGACCAAATTTGTATTACAGCTCTTCTTTAGCTTTACACAGTTCTCACAGTAGCGTCTAGTCGTTCGTTTGAAATCGTTCGGAAGTTAAACACCGAGCATTTCGTGGACCGATGTTGAAGCACTACTGTGTCATCTTCTCGACTGCACCATTCTTCAGTTCTTCCTGTCATGTTACCACAAACGTCCTTGGTTATCCTTTTGGAAGGAACTTGAAAGCCTTTACATAAAGTACACTTGTTCAAAATATCAAAAAGATAGCGAATGAGTTGCTGGCATGGATTTAAATTTTGAATTCCCAGTGTCTCTCTTGAAACCTTTTTGTTGTTTACATGAACTGTGAAATCCCAATTTTTTAAAATTTTAACTTCGTACAATACTCTGTTTCCATCGCACAAGTCCTGCGACCCGAGCTTAATCCATTCATGGAAGTCGTCAGTTGTACATACTAACTGCCACCCAAATTCCGAGATAACAATTGGTAAATTCTCCCATGTGATTGCATCTGCGGCTTGACTACTGCTATCAGTGGTAGGAATGGAACATGTGTTCTCGTTTCTTTCAACAGTTTGAATTTTAGACAGTGTATACGTCCATGTTCTTACTCCTTTAACTCGTCGCTGCACTCGTCTGATTTCAGGAAACACCTCCTTCAGAATCCTACCTACTTCAATCTCTTGCAGTAGATAATTTTCTTTCTCGGTGCAGTTATCAACGTAATCGTCAAACATTTTCTTTCCTGGTAGAAAACTATCCCCAGAAATTTTGTAGTTGTGTAAAAGCCTGCAAAGGAAATTAAGCACACTTTTACCAAACGATCGATTGATCGATCGATCGATCGATGAAAATAAATCGCAGAATAATGAATTTTTGACTTAGAAATATAACGTACCATTGCACGACTACAGATTTCTTTCCATGATCTTCCGCTTTATATTTTTTTCGCTGCGGAAGATTTTCCCCACTGGACAAAACGCGTTTCATTTCAAATCTCCCTCCAAGCTCTTGAAATCAGCTGTTGTTTTGAACTTCGGATTAGTAACGGTTGGCAGAACTTCCGAACATAGTACGTCACTTCCGTCACCAGTATGTCGCGGTTCACATCCGACGAGTCACGTGGTACTATGTTTCATCCCTTGTCATTTTTTCTTCTCGGCACTTCGTGCCTCATTCGGAAAGCTTCGCTTTCCCATACGTTGGACTTCGTCCAACGGAATACACGGTCCCAGCAAGCAGCGGTCGACGCTATTCAAGTAATGGCGGTTCGGTTCGATCGATCGCAAATGAATGCTTATATTTGGTTTGCAAATGAGGTTTTAACAACGCTAATAAACACAAGAATGCAATGTTAAGAGGTAAGACGTTTTTATTGATATTTCTACTACAATTCCTCTGCTCCCTGTGATCTAACCAACCAAAGGCTTTCAAAAGAAGACTTCCTAGCTCGACGGATTGTCCGGTATTACAACGATCCAAAGTATCTGTAATAAATCAGAGACAGTGTCGAAAAATAATAAACAAAGCAGATTTTGTCATTTTATAGCATCTTTATTGCCAAAGCTGGAAATTCTGTAACTTGTCGCAACCAGTCTTCCAGTCGCCCAGAAGGCGTCTTGAGAAAAGTCGAATCTTGGGCATTTTTGAGGAGCTCTTCTGTAAAAACATAACGATTGCCGTGGGATTTTTATATCAAAAACGACACCAACATAAGTCCTTTCAAATTGCATAAACCAAGTTTCCAAAGTCTGTCTGCTACTTGAGAAATACCCCGGGAAAGGAAGCATATTCCCAGACTGTACGAGTATTACGAAAAAGGAGCCATCTTTGAACATACTTTTCTCAGACAAACATACTTTTCTTATGTCAAAGAACCAGGCATGTAATAGGCTTTATTCTGACAAAGTTTCAAACTTTTGATTTTTGGGCCAATTTTGCTCGATCCTTACAAGCAGCGCCATTCCTACTTATCTCTTAACCTGACTCATCCCCAGTCGTCTTTTCAGTCCATCCTGAGTCTAGGGGGACTGGATCAAACTGAACACGGAGGGAATCATGGGAAGGAAGAAGAGGAGAGAAGGAGACGACTGGCAGATCGCGAGTCGAAAAGTGGGTTGAAAAGTCGAAAAGTGGGCCCCGGTCATTTTTCAGATGTATTTTTGGCTAGATACATTTAGAGTGTCAAATTATCTTACCAGGCAAAATTTCAGAGATGTTTGGCGGTTAGAAAGCTACTTTTAACGAGTCTGCGCTATCGCAAGAAGGCGTCAGGTGGAGGTGATGATAATCGTTAACAACAAGATGCGTCCTTTGATCTTCAAGTCTTAAATAAGTCGATCGATGAGCTTAGCATTTGTGGTAAGTAACCGAGTGTCTGATTTTAATGCCTACCTTCTTTTACATTGAGGTTTTTTACTCTGTTTCAACATAAAAATGTGTTATCCAGAATTAATAACCTGTCATATTTCACACTTAGATGAAGACGAATCTGTCAATTTTGTGAGACCGACACGAACAAGTACGCCTGTTAAAGCAAGGAGAAATGTGAGGGCAAGGTAATTTCGAGCTAAGATAGGCAACATGGAATGGCCTATTTTCAAAATTTCCATTTTGGATAAAATCCGCCATTAAACTGTCCGCCATGTTAAAAACAGGATCTGCCAGTCGTCTCCCTTCTTTCTTCCTTCCCATCCTCCTCGCGCTCCCCATCCGCGCTTCTCAAGAGACGACTGGGGACGAGTCAGTCTCTTCACAGAACCTGATGATGATAAACCCATAAAAAGCCACCATGACACAGGCACTTGTTATTGTTTTCACTGGAAGTGAACATTTAAACGAAATGCCGTTTTTTGCCTTTAAAACTTCCTTTTGAAATGACTTATGTTGGAGTATTTTTTTATAGAAAAATTTCCGCGGGCAATTATCGTGTGTTTCCAAGAGAGCGCCTCAAAAATTCCCCAAATTTCGACACCCGATTGCTCACAGTTTAACGCACATAAGCGTATCTAATCAGTATCGAATTAACGCATGTTAGCAGCTAAAGTAGGCCCTATTTACCTACTGAGAATAATCAATAGAAAGGCCTGGTCCCATAGCTGATTGGAGGTGGCCCTCTGCACGCCACTATGCCTCCTCGGATCGAAAAAAAGTTAATTGTGGTCAGTTTTAAAGGAGGAAAAGCTGTCAGAAAGACAACGCTGAGTGTTCCCATTCGCTCCATTGTACAGCAGGCTACAAACCTACCCTCAGCCTCTTCTTGAACCAGCTCGAATGATTCTGTTGAAGGAGATGTTCCCCCACTCAGTCCACATGATGAACCTCATGGCAGTGGGTTCAGTAAAACTAAAAAAGCTAGGTTTCAAAAATTCCGAATTAAAAAGAAGCTAAAGGCATATCATGAGAGGAAGACAAAGCTTGCTGCTTCCTGACTCAGTGCTCGGAAGCAGTTTCTGACGGCACTATTGTCAAGACAGGAATTGCCTTTTGAGCAAAAGTGTGTTATACCTTCGTGTGATGAAGATTCCTGTGGAAGATGCCTGATATACACACGAGTATTTAAAGGAAGGTGTAACTTGAATTGATAAATGTTGCAGCCGAGAGTAAACCTGTAGGTGATTACCCATCTGATTCAGTACCGTCAATTACCAAAGTGGCCCCTAGAGAGGGCCACTTTAGGATGATCCGAAATGACCGTAATTGGGTTCACTCCTAAATGGCCCTGATAGTTTGGGTCAAAAGAGCTTTATGTGGGGGCCAAACGGTACCTAGAGGCTACATTGATGTCTACAAACACTGGGCTGATTCGGTTTCTGATGGGGCTCAGATGGTTTCATGGGGGCCGATACACACCAATTTGCTAAAACAGCCCCACAAGGGGCCAAAACAGATACTGCAGCCAAAGGGCTGAGTCGGCACTTTGGGGCTGAAAAGGATCATTTGAATTTACAGTGAACATGTATTAATGTATGACTATTTCTACTCACTTCAAGGTGATACCTAACGTGTAATGGAGCCAAACTGTGCTTTGGACTGTTTGTTACCACATTCTTGCATTAAAGCTGCTTTTACATCGCATTTTCAGCAGTTGCTCATGACCATTCTTCTTTTCTTTTTTTTTAATCCACCATGAAAATACAAATACTGGAAAAAACAGAAGCTACCCTTAGCCTACAGCGATATCATTGTCTTCAGAGACGGCCAAAAAGCTTCACCTTTCGCCAGCTCTCTTTTTCCCCCTTGTGGCGTGACAATTCTTAATTTGGACGAGTTCCAGCATTTAAGAAAGTTCTAGTTTATCACTGATATCCCTGTGAACTGTTACGTGTTGTTCTTATCCAACATAACCTCCACTGACTTGCTCAACCAGCTCAAGCTCCCATATAAATTCTTGTGTGATTCCCTTGTTGGGAAATGTTTGGTTCCACTGCTTACGTCACAGGCACTCATTGTTTTCGCTGGAAGTGAACATTTAAACGAAAATGCCGTTTTTTGCCTTTAAAACTTCCTTTTGAAATGAATTATGTTGGTGTAGTTTTTTACAGAAAAATTTCCGCGGGCAATTATCGTGTGTTTCCAAGAGAGCGCCTCAAAAATTCCCCAAATTTCGACACCCGATTGCTCACAATTTAACGCACATAAGCATATCTAATCAGTATCAAATTAACGCATGTTAGCAGCTAAAGTAGGCCCTATTTACCTACTGAGAATAATCAAAAGAAAGGCCTGGTCCCATAGCTGATTCAAGGTGGCCCTTTGCACGCCACTATGCCTAGTTCGAAAAAAAAGTTAATTGTGGTCAGTTTTAAAGGAGGAAAAGCTGTCAGAAAGACAACACTGAGTGTTCCCATTCGCTCCATTGTACAGCAGGCTACAAACCTACCCTCAGCCTCTTCTTCAACCAGCTCGAATGATTCTGTTGAAGGAGATGTTCCCCCCCTCAGTCCACATGATGAACCTCATGGCAGTGGCAGTAGCTTTCAAAATTCTGAATTAAAAAGAAGGTAAAGGCATACCATGAGAGGAAGGCAAAGCTTGCTGCTTCCTGGCTCAGTGCTCGGAAGCAGCTTCTGACAGCACTATTGTCAAGACAGGAATTGCCTTTTGATCAAAAGTGTGTTATACCTTCGTGTGAAGAAGATTCCTGTGGAAGATGCCTGAACTCGTTTTCATTATGAAGGTGTAGGGTAGAGGTACTTGGTTAAATATTTAAACCTGAGTTGGGGCATATAAAAGTGATCTCAAAAGCCATTTGTGGAAAAATAGGCTAATTTATAATTTAAATCATATAAACGAGAATCAAAAACCACCCTAAACAGAGTTCCAACTCAGGTGAATTAAGGAATGGGGCCTAGTAAAATTTGCCAAAGAAAATAGGAAAACAAATTCCAAAAATGGTCATTTAGTCTTTATAGTTCTTTCTTTTACATAGACTGATGTATCCCCAGGAGCTGAAAATTCCAGAATTAGTCACGTGACAAGACCGTTATCAATGAGGGTATTTTGGCGCCATTTTGGTTCTATTTTTT
The DNA here is from genome assembly GCA_964017195.1 of Siderastrea radians. Classification (NCBI taxonomy): domain Eukaryota; kingdom Metazoa; phylum Cnidaria; class Anthozoa; order Scleractinia; family Rhizangiidae; genus Siderastrea; species Siderastrea radians. The sequence continues at coordinate 36,422,439 of OZ024888.1, forward strand.
TTGCCTCAAGTTTACAATAGTTTACGTAGCATTAAATAATAGTAATCACAACTAAACATGTCCTTAAGTGGTCCATCACTGTCAAATTGATTGGGGAATTTGGGATAATACCGCCAAAAGTAGTAAAAATTTTCCTTTTTTTCGATGAAAGGCACTTTAGCCGATGACAGTTGTTTTGTAGCTTCATTTTGCAAGAAATCCTAAATCCCCGATTGGATCCTGATTTCTGGTTCAAAGCTCTTGGTTTTGAGACGCGAGAAAGGTCGTCACTAAGATGTTGTATCTCTCCAACTTAATATTCTGCTAACTGACTGAGTTGTCCGCCATATTGGAAATGCGCGGTTGAATTTTGAAGAGACTAGAACCTAGGCATTTCTCTTGCTGCCATAGCAACATAGCCCTTTGCAACATGGCGGACAAGCTTTTTGATGCACTGTGTAGCATAAAATGTGTAAGTTTTTCTCCGTACATGTTGTTTGAACATGAAGTTTGCAAAATAATTCAAATAAAATGTTTTCAGTTTCTAAGAGCTTTATTTTGCATCTTACAAGAGAATGAGATGAGAGGTCTGTCACTACCAGAACAGCGATCAAACATTAATCGTAAACTGTTTTTCAGAAGACTGCACGCCTTATTTTGAGCTCCTATGATTCTTAAGACCATCATTATGGGTAAGTCAATAAGATATCATGTTTCTGTTCTAAATTATTCGCACAGTTTTGGTGCAATTTTTAGATTAGCAGAGTTAGTTATGGGGTACACGTTCATTTCCTGCAGTTCATATCAAGTTTATTCTAGACAGTTTTCAGATTACTCTTTTCAGTCAACCTTTATATTTCAAGGTCGCCAGACTTAAAATTCAGCGTCCATAACGGCACAAAGGATTCCTAGAGTCTGAAATTTTGGGGAAAATGTCACTGATTTTTAACTGTGGCTTCACGCATGTACACTGTAGCTGCACAAGGAACAGTGTGTACGATTAGAATGGAAAAGTTATACGTGACAAAAGCATGCGCTTACAGAAGTTTTTAAGTATATTTACCGACAACAAAGAAGCATTCGCCTTTTCACAGAACACGTTTGACAAGAGACTACCTGCACTTCTTCAAAACTTCAACAAATGGTGGAGTGAACAAAAGTCTAAACTCTTGGATCATTTCAGCTCTGCAGCATGGAGCTCCCTCTCGGCACTCAAGAAGGGTTTACATTCTATCTCTAATTGTAAAGAATGCCATGTTAATCATGTGGTTTTTCCAGTCACTATTCCCTCTGAGAACAAACTGACTGAGAGGTAGTGACCCAGTATCTGTTAGTGCAAAGGAGGCGGCAAATTTAAGAAAGACAACTAAGGCTGCAAAAACGTCAAAGGCTACAATCAAAGATACTGTAAAGCATTTATTTGAAAATCAATGAGCCATTTAAGAACCTCTACAACATTGATCTCACGAAAGCCTTGGCAAAAGTTCATGAAATTGGGCTTACAAAGTCAAAAACGAAGGTAGAAAAACAAAAACAGAGAAGAGAGACTGTAAGGTGCATGAAAAATAAGACTGAGGAGAAATGGTGAAAAGTTGAGTGTGACACTATGCTTGGCACAAGGCAGTCCTTCAGGCAGAGATATTTGCAGAGGAAATCACTCTACTTTGAGTCTGCTGAGGAGGCAAGGATTGGGTCCACGAAAAGGAAGGCACTTGAGGCAGGACTGCGGAAGGAGATTAACGCCACTCTCCAGATCCGGCTTCAGTTACTTTTGATAAGGAAGGCCTCCTGCAAGAAGTAAATTCAATGAAAGAAGGTGAAAAGGTGAGGATAAACTTAAATAGCTGTCATAACACCAGTGTAGTATGTCAAATCGATGGCCTTTGTAAAAGGGGGCCCAAGGCCCCCCTCCCCACCCTTTTTTTTTCCAAAGGAAATAAACATATTCCTCCATAAAAATCTGTTTAAATAAAAACGAAGAGAAAAAAGTTAAATAATGATTTTAACTAGTGATTATTTTTCCTCTTCAGGTTAACTTTTCTGAGCTGTTCAGGTGTACTGGTGGTGAAGGAACTCCTCTCAAGAATGGAGTGCACCTGGAAGAATTTACACTCACAAGAAAAAATGCCGCAGCAGCACCAAGGAGGCGACTGAATCGAATGTATGGTGGAGAGATCACAACACCTTTCCCTCACACCAATGCTGCCATACGAGAAACACTGCAGGTAAAGATTATGAATGAAGAATATTGCTTGAGGGAAATCATTACACCCTGATGGTACACTGAAAGAAGAATACTTTACAGCAAGTGGACGGAAAATACTCTTGCTGGGGATTAGAAAATGCTGTTGGAGGAACATGAGAAGGAAGGTCCAGTCAGATACCATTTAGATGCCCACTACAATGCTTTGACCACTGAGGAAACAAAAAGTCGCCTTAGGGAGCTTGGGGAGTTAAAGGCTGCAGATGCCACAAGAGAAGAGTTATTGGAGTTGGTAAAATCATGTGAAAGAACAAGACATCTTATGATCTCGTCTGACCACTCTAGCATTATGAATCATGGCCACATTCTGCTGACGGCAAATGCCATCTATGATCCAGCATTTTATTTCATCTCAGCAGAACTCCATGGAAAGGATGTGCAGGAGTTAGTGGAGAAGCCTCATGTGTACATAATGGCGAGAATGCAGGGGACACAACTGAAGATCAGCTGATGTAAAGTGAGACCAGATTGGAGGATGTAAGGCAGCTTGTGTCCAGGGAAGGGTCTGCCTACATGTACCAGTTACACAGAGGAGTTTGAATTATTGACACACCTAATGTACAAATTCTTCTGCAGCATGTTATATAGCTTAAATTTAAGATCGAAGGAACATCGCATTTTCAGCTGTTGCTCATGACCACTTTTGTTTTCCTTTTTTAAAAGCCACCATGAAAATATAAATACTGGAAAAAAACAGATGCTACCCTTAGCCTACAGCGATATCCTTGTCTTCAGAGACGGCCAAAAAGCTTCACCTTTTGCCAGCTCTCTTTTTCCTCCTTGTGGCGTGACAATTCTTAATTTGGACGAGTTCCAGCATTTAAGAAAGTTCTAGTTTATCACTGATATCCCTGTAAACTGTTAAGTGGTGTTCTTATCCAACAGAACCTCCACTGACTTGCTCAACCAGCTCAAGCTCCCATATAAATTCTTATGTGATTCCCTTGTTGTGCAGTGTTTGGTTCCACTGCTTACATCACAGGCACTCGTTATTGTTTTCACTGGAAGTGAACATTTAAACGAAAATGCCGCTTTTTGGCCTAAAAAACTTCCTTTTGAAATGACTTATGTTGATGTAGTTTTTTATAGAAAAATTTCCACGGGCAATTATCATGTGTTTCCAAGAGAGCGCCACCAAAAATTCCCCAAATTTCGACATTCGATTGCTCAGAATTTACTGCAGATAAGCGTATCTAATCAGTATCAAATTAACGCATGTTAGCAGCTAAAGTAGGCCCTATTTACCTACTGAGAGTAATCAAAAGAAAGGCCTGGTGACATAGCTGATTCGAGATGGCCCTTTGCACGCCACTATGCCTCCTCGAATCGAAAAGCAAGTTAATTGTGGTCAGTTTTAAAGGAGGAAAGGCTGTCAGAAAGACAATGCTGAGTGTTTCCATTCACTCCATTGTACAGCAGGCTACAAACCTACCCTCAGCCTCTTCTTCAACCAACACGAATGATTCTGTTGAAGGAGATGTTCCCCCACTCAGTCCACATGATGAACCTCATGGCAGTGGGTTCATTAAAACTAAAAAAGCTAGGTTTCAAAAATTCCGAATTAAAAAGAAGATAAAGGCATACCATGAGAGGAAGGCAAAGCTTGCTGCTTACTGGCTCAGTGCTCGGAAGCAGCTTCTGACATCACTATTGTCAAGACAGGAGTTTGCTTTTGATCAAAAGTGTGTTATACCTTCGTGTGAAGAAGATTCCTGTGGAAGATGCCTGAACTCGTTCTTATTATGAAGGTGTAGGGTGAAGGTACTTGGTTAAATATTTAAACCTGAGTTGGGGCATATAAAACTGATCTCAAAAGCCATTTGTGGAAAAATAGGCTAATTTATAATTTAAATCATATAAACGAGAATCGAAAACCACCCTAAACGAAGTTCCAACTCAGGTGAATTAAGAAATGGGGCATAGTAAAATTTGCCAAAAAAATAGGAAAACAAATTCCAAAAATGGTCATTTAGTCTTTATAGTTCTTTCTTTTACATAGACTGATGTATCCCCAGGAGCTGAAAATTCCACAATTAGTCATGTGACAAGACCCTTATCAATGAGGGTATTTTGGCGCCACTTTGGTTCTCTTTCTTTGCCTCAAGTTTACAATAGTTTACGTAGCATTAAATAATAGTAACTACAACTTAACATGTCCTTAAGTGGTCCATCACTGTCAAATGGATTAAGGAATTTGGATAATACGGCCAAAAGTAGTAAACATTTTCCTTTTTTTCGATGAAAGGCACTTTAGCCGATGACAGTTGTTTTGTAGCTTCATTTTGCAAGAAATCCTAAATCCCCGATTGGATCCTAATTTCTGGTTCAAAGCTCTTGGTTTCGAAACACGAAAAAGGTCCTCGTAGCTTCGCCAAGATGTTGTATCTCTCCAACTTAATATTCTACTAACTGACTGAGTTGTCCGCCATATTGGAAATGCGCGGTTGAATTTTGAAGAGACTAGAACCTAGGCATTTCTCTTGCTCCCATAGCAACATAGCCCTTTGCAACATGGCGGACAAGCATTTTGATGGACTGTGTAGCATAAAATGTGTAAGTTTTTCTCCGTACATGTTGTTTGAACATGAAGTTTGCAAAATAATTCAAATAAAAATAGATATTTCAAGAATTCAAGTTTTCAGTTTCTAAAGGCTGGTTTTCACTAGCGACGGAGTCGGAGTCGGAGTCGTAAGCGGAGTCGTAAGAGCGCTTATGACCTAGTGAAAATCAAACATCGGAGTCGTAAGCGGAGTCATAAGCTCGACGGAATCGGAGTCGGAAGAATCAGAACGTTTCCATTTTCTTCCGACTCCGCTTATGATTCCGTCGCTTACGATCTAGTGAAAACCAGATTGTCGGAGTCGGAAGCAGAAGCGGAAGGATAAACCAATCACGGTGCTCGTTCCCACGCTTTATGATTGGTTTAGTTCTTCCGCTTCGGCTTACGACTCCGACAAACTGGTTTTCACTAGATCGTAAGCGACGGAAGCGTAAGCGCAAAAGGAAACTCTGCTTACGACTCCGTTGTTTGATTTTCACTAGATCGTAACGCTTTACGCTTCTGATTACGACTCCGACTCCGACTCCGACTCCGTCGCTAGTGAAAACCAGCCTTAAGAGCTTTATTTTGCATCTTACAAGAGAATGAGATGAGAGGTCGGTCAGCGCCTGACGGGCGATCAAACAATTGTAAAGTGTTTTTCAGAAGACTGCACGCCTTATTTTGAGCTCCTATGATTCTTAAGACCATCATTATGGGTAAGTCAATAAGATATCATGTTTCTGTTCTAAATTATTCTCACAATTTTGGTGCAATTTTTAGATTAGCAGAGTTAGTTATGGGGTACACGTTCATTTCCTGCAGTTCATATCAAGTTTATTCTAGACAGTTTTCAGATCAGTATTAGCGATATAGTTTTTAGATATTATAAAAATAATTATTAGTATTATTAAATTTTATAACTATTATTTTTTTTTTTTTAGATTTTAGACATTATAAATTTTAAATTTTAAATTTTGTAAATTTGTATCATAATGTAGAATACGCAATTCAGCTCTATGAGCTGCAAAGTATTTTAATAAAGTACCTACCTACCTACCTACCTTACTCTTTTCAGTCAACCTTTATATTTCAAGGCTGCCAGACTTAAAATTCAGCGTCCATAACTGCACAAAAGATTCCTAGAGTCTGAAATTTTGGGCAAAATGTCACTGATATTTATGACGGGATTTTTTAACTGTGGCTTCGCGCACGTACACTGTAGCTGCACAAGGAATAGCGTGTACGATTAGAATGGAAAAGTTATACGTGACAAAAGCGTGTGCTTACAGAAGTTTTTAAGTATATTTACCAACAACAAAGAAGCATTCCCTGTTTCACAGAACACGTTTGACAAGAGACTACCTGCACTTCTTCAAAACTTCAACGAATGGCGGAGTGAAGAAAAGTCTAAATTCTTGGACACTTCAGCTCTGCAGCATGGAGCTCCCTCTCGGCACTCAAGAAGGGTTAACATTCTATCTCTAATTGTAAAGAATGCCATGTTAATCATGGGGTTTTCCAGTCACTATTCCCTCTGAGAACAAACCGACTGAAAGGTGGTGACCCAGTATCTGTTAATGCAAAAGAGGCAGCAAATTTAAGGAAGACAACTAAGGCTGTAAAACCGTCAAAGGCTACAGTCAAAGACATTGTTAAACATTTATTTGAAAATCAATGAGCCATTTAAGAACCTCTACAACATTGATCTCGCGGAAGCCTTGGCAAAAGTTCCTGAAATTGGGCTTACAAAGTCAAAAAGGAAGGTAGAAAAACAAAAACAAAGAAGAGAGACTGTAAGGTGCATGAAAAATAAGACTGAGGAGAAATGGACAAAAGTTGAGTGTGACACTATGCTTGGCACAAGGCAGTCCTTCAGGCAGAGATATTTGCAGAGGAAATCACTCTACTTTGAGTCCGCTGAGGAGGCAAGGATTGGGTCCACGAAAAGGAAGGCACTTGAGGAGGCAGGACTGCGGAAGAAGAAACGCCACTCTCCAGATCCGGCTTCTTTTACTTTTGATAAGGAAGGCCTCCGGCAAGAAGTAAATTCAATGAAAGAAGATGAAAAGGTGAGGATAAACTTAAATAGCTGTCATAACACCAGTAGTATGTCAAATCGATGGCCTTTGTAAAGGGGGGCCCAAGGCCCCCTCACCACCCGTTTTTTTTTTTCAAAGGAAATAAACATATTCCTCCATAAAAATCTGTTTAAATAAAAACGAAGAGAAAAAAGTTAAGTAATAATTTTAACTAGTGATTATTTTTCCTCTTCAGGTTAACTTTTCTGAGCTGTCCAGGTGTACTGGTGGTGAAGGAACTCCTCTCAAGAATGGAGTGCACCTGGAAGAATTTACACTCACAAGAAAAAATGTCGCAGCAGCACCAAGGAGGCGGCTGAATCGAATGTATGGTGGAGAGATCACAACACCTTTCCCTCGCACCAATGCTGCCATACGAGAACCCCTGCAGGTAAAGATTATGAATGAAGAACATCGCTTGCGGGAAATCATTACACCTTGATGGTACACTGAAAGAAGAATACTTTACAGTAAGTGGACGGAAAATACCCTTGCTGGAGATTAGATAAAGCTGTTGGAGGAACAGTCCTGTCAGAGGCCATTTAGATGCCCACTACAATGCTATGACCACTGAGGAAATAAAAAGTCGCCTTAGGGAGCTTGGGGAGTTAAAGGCTGCAGATGCCACAAGAGAAGAGTTATTGGAGTTGGTAAAGTCGTATGAAAGAACAAGACATCTTATGATCTGGTCTGACCACTCGAGCATTATGAATCATGGCCACATTCTGCTGACGGCAAATGCCATCTATGATCCAGCATTTTATTTCATCTCAGCAGAACTCCATGGAAAGGATGTGCAGGAGTTAGTGGAGAAGCCTCATGTGTACATAATGGCGAGATGCAGGGGACACAACTGAAGATCAGCTGATGTAAAGTGAGACCAGATTGGAGGATGTAAGGCAGCTTGTGTCCAGGGAAGGGTCTGCCTACATGTACCAGTTAAACAGAGGAGTTTGAATTATTGACACACCTAATGTACAAATCCTTCTGCAGTGTGTTATACAGCTTAAATTTAAGATCGAAGGAACATCGCATTTTCAGCTGTTGCTCATGACCACTGTTGTTTTCCTTTTTTAAAAGCCACCATGAAAATATAAATACTGGAAAAAAACAGATGCTACCCTTAGCCTACAGCGATATCCTTGTCTTCAGAGACAGCCAAAAAGCTTCACCTTTTGCCAGCTCTCTTTTTCCTCCTTGTGGCGTGACAATTCTTAATTTGGACGAGTTCCAGCATTTAAGAAAGTTCTAGTTTATCACTGATATCCCTGTGAACTGTTAAGTGTTGTTCTTATCCAACAGAACCTCCACTGACTTGCTCAACCATCTCAAGCTCCCACATAAATTCTTATGTGATTCCCTTGTTGTGCAGTGTTTGGTTCCACTGCTTACATCACAGCAGGCACTCGTTATTGTTTTCACTGGAAGTGAACATTTAAACGAAAATGCCGTTTTTTGGCCTAAAAAACTTCCTTTTGAAATGACTTATGTTGATGTAGTTTTTTATAGAAAAATTTCCGCGGGCAATTATCATGTGTTTCCAAGAGAGCGCCACAAAAATTCCCCAAATTTCGACATTCGATTGCTCAGAATTTACCGCACATAAGCGTATCTAATCAGTATCAAATTAACGCATGTTAGCAGCTAAAGTAGGCCCTATTTACCTACTGAGAGTAATCAAAAGAAAGGCCTGGTCACATAGCTGATTCGAGATGGCCCTTTGCACGCCACTATGCCTCCTCGAATCGAAAAGAAAGTTAATTGTGGTCAGTTTTAAAGGAGGAAAGGCTGTCAGAAAGACAATGCTGAGTGTTTCCATTCGCTCCATTGTGCAGCAGGCTACAAACCTACCCTCAGCCTCTTCTTCAACCAACACGAATGATTCTGTTGAAGGAGATGTTCCCCCACTCAGTCCACATGATGAACCTCATGGCAGTGGGTTCATTAAAACTAAAAAAGCTAGGTTTCAAAAATTCCGAATTAAAAAGAAGATAAAGGCATACCATGAGAGGAAGGCAAAGCTTGCTGCTTACCGGCTCAGTGCTCGGAAGCAGCTTCTGACAGCACTATTGTCAAGACAGGAATTGGCTTTTGATCAAAAGTGTGTTATACCTTCGTGTGAAGAAGATTCCTGTGGAAGATGCCTGAACTCGTTCTTATTATGAAGGTGTAGGGTAGAGGTACTTGGCTAAATATTTAAACCTGAGTTGGGGCATATAAAGGTGATCTCAAAAGCCATTTGTGGAAAAATAGGCTAATTTATAATTTAAATCATATAAACGAGAATCGAAAACCACCCTAAACGAAGTTCCAACTCAGGTGAATTAAGAAATGGGGCATAGTAAAATTTGCCAAAAAAATAGGAAAACAAATTCCAAAAATGGTCATTTAGTCTTTATAGTTCTTTCTTTTACATAGACTGATGTATCCCCAGGAGCTGAAAATTCCAGAATTAGTCATGTGACAAGACCGTTATCAATGAGGGTATTTTGGCGCCATTTTGGTTCTCTTTCTTTGCCTCAAGTTTACAATAGTTTACGTAGCATTGAATAATAGTAACTACAAGTTAACATGTCCTTAAGTGGTCCATCACTGTCAAATGGATTGGGGAATTTGGATAATACCGCCAAAAGTAGTAAACATTTTCCTTTTTTTCGATGAAAGGCACTTTAGCCGATGACAGTTGTTTTGTAGCTTCATTTTGCAAGAAATCCTAAATCCCCGATTGGATCCTAATTTCTGGTTCAAAGCTCTTGGTTTTGAAACACGAAAAAGGTCCTCGTAGCTTCGCCAAGATGTTGTATCTCTCCAACTTAATATTCTACTAACTGACTGAGTTGTCCGCCATATTGGAAATGCGCGGTTGAATTCTGAAGAGACTAGAACCTAGGCATTTCTCTTGCTCCCATAGCAACATAGCCCTTTGCAACATGGCGGACAAGCATTTTGATGGACTGTGTAGCATAAAATGTGTAAGTTTTTCTCCGTACATGTTGTTTGAACATGAACTTTGCAAAATAATTCAAATAAAAATAGATATTTCAAGAATTCAAGTTTTCAGTTTCTACGAGCTTTATTTTGCATCTTACAAGAGAATGAGATGAGAGGTCAGTCAGCGCCTGACGGGCGATCAAACAATCGTAAACTGTTTTTCAGAAGACTGCACGCCTTATTTTGAGCTCCTCTGATTCTTAAGACCATCATTATGGGTAAGTCAATAAGATATCATGTTTCTGTTCTAAATTATTCTCACAGTTTTGGTGCAATTTTTAGATTAGCAGAGTTAGTTATGGGGTACACGTTCATTTCCTGCAGTTCATATCAAGTTTATTCTAGACAGTTTTCAGATTACTCTTTTCAGTCAACCTTTATATTTCAAGGCTGCCAGACTTAAAATTCAGCGTCCATAACTGCACAAAAGATTCCTAGAGTCTGAAATTTTGGGGAAAATGTCACTGATATTTATGACGGGATTTTTTAACTGTGGCTTCGCGCACGTACACTGTACCTGCACAAGGAATAGCGTGTACGATTAGAATGGAAAAGTTATACGTGACAAAAGCATGCGCTTACAGAAGTTTTTAAGTATATTTACCAACAACAAAGAAGCATTCCCTGTTTCACAGAACACGTTTGACAAGAGACTACCTGCACTTCTTCAAAACTTCAACAAATGGCGGAGTGAAGAAAAGTCTAAATTCTTGGACACTTCAGCTCTGCGGCATGGAGCTCCCTCTCGGCACTCAAGAAGGGTTTACATTCTATCTCTAATTGTAAAGAATGCCATGTTGATCATGGGGTTTTCCAGTCACTATTCCCTCTGAGAACAAACCGACTGAAAGGTAGTGACCCAGTATCTGTTAATGCAAAAGAGCGCAGCAAATTTAAGGAAGACAACTAAGGCTGTAAAACCGTCAAAGGCTACAGTCAAAGATATTGTTAAACATTTATTTGAAAATCAATGAGCCATTTAAGAACCTCTACAACATTGATCTCGCGGAAGCCTTGGCAAAAGTTCCTGAAATTGGGCTTACAAAGTCAAAAACGAAGGTAGAAAAACAAAAACAAAGAAGAGAGACTGTAAGGTGCATGAAAAATAAGACTGAGGAGCAAGGGTCAAAAGTTGAGTGTGACACTATGCTTGGCACAAGGCAGTCCTTCAGGCAGAGATATTTGCAGAGGAAATCACTCTACTTTGAGTCCGCTGAGGAGGCAAGGATTGGGTCCACGAAAAGGAAGGCACTTGAGGAGGCAGGACTGCGGAAGAAGAAACGCCACTCTCCAGATCCGGCTTCTTTTACTTTTGATAAGGAAGGCCTCCGGCAAGAAGTAAATTCAATGAAAGAAGATGAAAAGGTGAGGATAAACTTAAATAGCTGTCATAACACCAGTGTAGTATGTCAAATCGATGGCCTTTGTAAAAGGGGGCCCAAGGCCCCCTCACCACCCGTTTTTTTTTTTCAAAGGAAATAAACATATTCCTCCATAAAAATCTGTTTAAATAAAAACGAAGAGAAAAAAGTTAAGTAATAATTTTAACTAGTGATTATTTTTCCTCTTCAGGTTAACTTTTCTGAACTGTCCAGGTGTACTGGTTGTGAAGGAACTCCTCTCAAGAATGGAGTGCACCTGGAAGAATTTACACACAAGAAAAAATACCGCAGCAGCACCAAGGAGGCGGCTGAATCGAATGTACGGCGGAGAGATCACAACACCTGTCCCTCGCACCAATGCTGCCATACGAGAAACCCTGCAGGTAAGGATTATGAATGAAGAATATCGCTTGAGGGAAATCATTACACCTTGATGGTACACCGAAAGAAGAATACTTTACAGTAAGTGGACGGAAAATACCCTTGCTGGAGATTAGAAAATGCTGTTGGAGGAACAGTCCTGTCAGAGACCATTTAGATGCCCACTACAATGCTATGACCACTGTGGAAATAAAAAGTCGCCTTAGGGAGCTTGGGGGGTTAAAGGCTGCAGATGCAACAAGAGAAGAGTTATTGGAGTTGGTAAAATCGTATGAAAGAACAAGACATCTTATGATCTGGTCTGACCACTCGAGCATTATGAATCATGGCCACATTCTGCTGACGGCAAATGCCATCTATGATCCAGCATTTTATTTCATCTCAGCAGAACTCCATGGAAAGGATGTGCAGGAGTTAGTGGAGAAGCCTCGCGTGTACATAATGGCGAGATGCAGGGGACACAACTGAAGATCAGCTGATGTTAAGTGAGACCAGATTGGAGGATGTAAGCCAGCTTGTGTCCAGGGAAGGGTCTGCCTACATGTACCAGTTAAACAGAGGAGTTTGAATTATTGACACACCTAATGTAGAAATCCTTCTGCAGTGTGTTATACAGCTTAAATTTAAGATCGAAGGAACATGCAACGGGCACCTGTATATACACCTGTATTAACAACTGTCTGTATCAAAGAGGCAGGGAAAGTGAAGTTTAGTATTGTTAGGGACCTTAGGCATCCTTGTCAGCTACCATCTTCAGACACTGGGAATGCTTGTTTCAACTTTAAAATGGTAGGCTGCGTTTAAAGGCTGGTGCAAAAACAGTTCCTGCAAACAGAGGCCATTTTCTTAGCTATGGTTGTGAAAAAAAGCAGAAAGTTTGTTTGCTGCTGGTACTTTGCATAATCTAGCTCTTGTTTTTGCATTTGGAAACTGGGGCCACGGTGCTCTTCTCCTTACTGCTCTGGAACAAAGGCAACCGAACACATTATTGGTGAATTGCAAGGTAAAACTGTCCAGTTGCAGTTCCTGAATAGTCAACCCACCTTTGTGGAAATGCTTTATAAGGCATCTTCAGTACAGTTTAATCACGGAGCAGAGGAAAAGTTGGCTTTATTGGGTGTCAAGGTAAAACCAACAGCTGCACGCAAAAAGCTTGCCTTTGCCTTTCAAATGCCCAGACATGGGTCAGAGGAAGAGTACACTTACCCTGATTCTTTCTCTTAGTATCAGAATGAGCAGAAAAATGCCCACCAGCATGGTGTTTCACTTGGCTTGTCACAACTGGAAAAGTACCTACCCCCAGCTGCTGTGGATTGTCTGAAAAAGACCGATGCATGGGGGATGCCATTCAAATTCAGCACGCCCACAGGAATGAGAGTGATAGGAGAAGGTGGCTTGCCTAAGGGCTACAATAAATTAGACTTCTCTTTTTCTGATTCCTTACATCCAAGGTTGATGATATTGAACTGGAATGCTCTGTTGATAATGAAGAGCATGATAGCTCTGAAGACTTTTCAGTTGTCAGTGGTGATGGTACAGATGAAAAGAGTACTGGTAAGAATGAGCACATTGTTTCGCTAGAGAATGTTGATGATGATGAGTGTGTTGAAAAAGAATCACCCAAAAAGTGGCGCATTAGTAGGATGGAGAAATGCCATGTTAGCCACATGCATGTAAGCACAGCATTAAAAATGCTGCTTCCACGAGAATCCACTTCCCATAATCGCTCACAAAGGCACGTAGCATCAGTCTACTTGCCAGGCAAATCCCCACTTCACTCTAACCATGACATCCTGAAATTTTCTGATGTGGCTATTAACAGTTGCAAAGGAAAGAATAATCACTTCAAACTTGGTAGGATTGTCTCTCCAAGACAATAATGGCAGTGACATTCTTAGTCTATCTTCAAAGAAAGGAAAAAGGTTCTGTTGTAGGTGCACATTATATGAGCTAAACGGTAACATGGTTTCTGTGCTGACATTTTGGTGTCTGAATGAATGCCAGGAAGTAGTATTTTAGGGCCTCTCAACTTGCGTAAAACAAGCAGAAATGGTGTCTATGAGCTAGCTTCAGAAAGCCTTGATTCCTTTGCAAAAGTGGGTTACCTTCCTCTTTCTTCTGAATCAGTTGATGACATTTGCTTAGAAGAATCCAGAAAAGAAAGTGACTTTGATGGCAGTGAAAAGGATGTTCTTTTACAGCATGGTTATTATGAGGTAGATGACATTGTTGATCGGTGGATAAATATTAAGACATGAATTTGTGTAGAGTAAGGTTCAGGGGTATGGTAAATTGGATGTTGCCTGGCTTCCTGCATCATCTTTCAATCAGCCGGTTTTCTTCAAGTTCAAGGTTTGGCAGAAAACGTCACTATAAAACCAATTTAGATGAAGCAAGGACTCCCCTGTGACGTGTAAAAAAGGTAGAAAAGGGTGATAGCGTTAAACACAACCATTAGAGAAAAGGTGTGAAGCAGCCTCAGAAGCAGGTGCTCATAGAAGTGCGTATAGAGGTACCAAGACATCCTCAGAGTTACAAAGTACAAGCTGCATACAATCTGTTTCACCTTGCATAAACCATGACATGAATCCACCTAAGGGAGATAAAGATGAGGCAACAATCCCTTCTTCAATCATTTCAGATGCTCCCACTTCCTCTGTGCAAAACTGTCATGTACACATTCTGTCCACTGACAGTGATGATGGTCCTGCGAATTCGTTTCCCCCATTGACTGATTCCGATACTGCCCTTCTAAAGGCAGATTTGCTTCAAAGTAGTGGAAGGTTTTCAAATTCTGGAACCACTACCTAGTCACGTAGGGAACGGCAAATTGGGAAGTAACTCTGCTAACATTCTCTATGTTATCAATTTAGACCGCTTTGGGTAACGATAAGAACAGTAGTTGTCTACATACAGAGGGTGTGGGAAGTTGGGGGTCATCCTCGGTGTAAAATCCTCACAACTGACATCACTCCCACGGTAATGCACTACTGACGTCATACTCATAATATGGATCAGCGGTTCTATGGCTCGATGGATCGATGGTTCGATGGCTCGATGGTTCGATGGATCGATGGTGCGATGGATCGATGGTTCGGTGGTTCGCTGGTTCGATGGTTCGATGGTTCGATGGTTCGATGGATCGATGGATCGATGGATCGATGGATCGATGGATCGATGGATCGATGGATCGATGCCTCGATGGTTCGATGGATCGATGGTGCGATGGATCGTGGATCGTTGGTTCGTTGGTTCGATGGTTCGTTGGTTCGTTGGTTCGTTGGTTCGTTGGTTCGATGGTTCGATGGTTCGATGGTTCGATGGTTCGTTGGTTCGATGGATCGTTGGTTCGGATGGTTTGATGGACACATGAAACATACATACTTGACGCACTGAGCCTTTCCGCTGATCACTTGTACTCTTGGCTCACTTTTGCAGTCCTCTTCCCGCCAATTTCCGCGCTTTTGTGCAGGTAGGTAGAGTCTAACATAATGTTTTCAATCGTGTTTTGTGTACATCCTTTGTTTGTTGTGTGGCAGAATTACCTCGTAGCACGAGAAGGCCTTTTAGTTAGCTTCTCTTTTCCATTATAGCTATGTTATGTGGTTATAGGACTATATTTGCAGTACCACTTTGAATGTATCGCATCGCAGCTCTTCGCTTTCACCTTTCACGTTTCACCAGCAACAATTTTCTGATAAAATGTTCAAATGTAATACAATAGATGTTAAATGAAATGCTGCAAGTGTTTTATACAGTTGTTTTTGAAAATCGTAATCAGAATGCAAGTTTATGGAAAAGTAAAATGGATTGCATGACTCCCATGTTGTATCTACAGTTTTCGAATATCCTCAGTACAATATAATTATTGCAAGATATCTTGACTCCACAGGCTGCCTTGTAAACAATATGAACAAATACCAACAGTTAACTTTTGTTTGCAGGTATGGAGGAAATAAACAACATCGATGACCTTGTGTCAAAAGTCATGAATGTTTCCCTTCCATGGGAAGATTTCTGTACAAATGAAATTACAGAGTGGCTTGATGTATTCTCCCATGCTCATGGCACCAGGAAAGAATTGGTATTTTTCGGAATACTATCTACAGTCGGTGCCCTTTTGGGAAAAACCGAGTTGAAGCTCTTTTCCACACACAAGGAAAGAGCAAACATGTTTTTTATAGTCCTTGCTCCATCTGGTGCAGGAAAGACTCCTGCTGCACAAATTAGCTGCGGCTACCCTATTGTTAACTACTTGGAGTCCAAAATTGGAGATGGCAAGCAACTGCTTGTGGACAACTCCTCTTCTTCTGGACTGTTTAATTATTTTTTAAACGAACAATCAGTACCTGTCATGTGTATTGATGAGTGCCAAGGCTTTTTTGGCAAAATGATCTATCCCTCCAAAGGTGCCAATGACCAGGCACTCACCATGGAACGTATGTGCAAATTGTATGATGGTGATGCGTGGTACAGCGTAAAAGGAAGTAAAGGAAAAAGAAGTGGAGCACAATTTGCAGCTGTGTCCCTTATAGCTTACACAACCCCGAAAATATTGAATGAGTTGCTCCAAGTCCTTGTGGGGAATCATGTAGACCTCATCCATGGGGGTTGACTACAATCGGAGCAAAGTAATGTTTCTAAAGAAACTTTGGGGCAAGGCCGTGGAGAGTAAAAACGGGTTTGCAGACCGTTTCATGCTATATTGCTGTGACCGAGATGATGTCTCGATTGTTGAGAAAGAAGGCTTCTCAGAAAGGTTGGATGAATTTCCAATCACATCATTGGATTCTGTATACGAGAAGATATACGCTGAACACAACACATCTGACCACGTGGAGTATAAACTGAATCAGTCACCTAAAGAATGCTACCAGAAGTTTGCCAGACATACTCCAGAAAATGACGCAGAGAAAAGTGATGCCAAAGTTGGCAAGAATGTTCTGAAGTTGGCGCTTGTCCTCCACGTTTTCTATGACCGCCTCAAGAAAGCCCTGGATACCACTATTGGAACAACAGCAAGAATTATCACAGAGGACACCATGAAGATGGCCATCAGCCTATGTTCGACACTGTCACATGTGAAGGCCTTGATGGATTTGGTAAGTATTTTACAATGCCTGTTCACAGCTGTTTTTATTTTTTAGCGTGAGAGCTAGCAAGGGGGAAAAAATTAATTTTATTTTTGTTTTAACCAAGCTTGATAAGAATGCTACATAAAGGTCCACAACTTGAGCACTATAATATGATTTGGGTTGCTCATGTATTGATTGATTTATTTAACCAAGAATATGAATAACCAGGAGGGCATGTTTTTGTTGAAAAAGCCTTGTAATAACCACACTGTAAACACACTGGAGACACTGTAAACACCCAGGAACATAGTGTAGCGTAGTATTTGTTTTAATGCAGATACTACGAATACACTTACATTTCCAAAAAGACACATTTCATAGTATTCTAGAGTAACAATTTGGTCATTTTGATGTGCTTTTTCATGAGAGTTAGATTTATTCTTGATTAGTTTATTATTCAGATGTAATTCGGTCCTAGCCCCCCTGATCTAGCACAAGAAAATATTGCTGTTTTATTTTCCTGTATAATAAATTATTATTATTAATTCCCTCCACTTGTACATGTTGTAATTTCAGACTGTCACACTAAAGGATGGGGAGCACACTATTCGAACTGGTGCGTCAGCAGATGAAATCAAGCAAAGGATTGTTGGCGAAACAGCTGACATGTTTACCACAGCGAAGAGAGTATACACCAGTTGCTCTTCAATCCGCCACCCATCACCTGCTTTTGTGATTGACCAGTTTAACAACTTGGAAAAGGAAGGTCTTGGGGTTATGAAGACCATACACCGTTCACCCATCTTTTTCAAGAAAGTTCCAGAATCCTTTCTCCATGAGGAATACAAGCTTGGAAAGCATAACACCTCCTTCCAGGTATACAAACAATTGTTTGAGAAAACTGACGAGTTTTATGAGGTCAATCAGCGCTTGGAGATGACAAGGAATTACCCTTGGAAAGAGGATGCCCAAAGGTGGAACTATCTCCCGGTTCCTGACCCAGTTCAATAGCCACCACAGTAGCTGGGCCCCAATTGTTTGGAAACTTAGAATAAGGTTATTAACATTGTTATGAGAAATTGTTAAAAATGCCATGTTTTTGAGAAATGGAAGCAGTTAATGTGCTACTGTGATGAAATTCGTATCTTTCCTTTTGTGGTTGTTCAAGTACTCTTTATGAGAAGAAAAATGCTGTTTACTTTTTTCAAATATCTTTTTTCTTTCCAGAGTTATTTAAGTCCTTAGAATATGCAAATTAGCAAAATGATGACGTCATAGACTCAACCAAATTTTCATCAAATACAAAGAAAGTGATAACTCAACCAAGTTTTATCACAAGTCTCTGATTTTTTGCAGTAACCTTCTGGTAGTTGTGCTTTACAATTTGAAAGTAACAATTTGGTTACCATGGTGACATACTAGGTTCCAGATCCCCTGGATGCTAAAGGCTTTTCTGGCAGATTCTATCATTTTTGTTTGATATTTGCCAATGATGTTTTACATGGGTGATTTGGCAAGCATATGAAAGAATTTGGCAGTCATCTTGGCTGGGCTACATTTTTCTGAACTAAAAAAATTAAATATTAAAAATAAATTGCAGGGGACTGGAAAAGAGTGGGTTGTCATGGTAATGTAATTTTATTCCAACTGAAGGTGTGTTTGATCGCAGTAGCACTTTAAATACCAAATTTGCAAAAAAAATACCCATTGATAACTGTTTCTATTGAAGATATATTATGATGGTGGCCAAGCAGGGGCCTTTCAGACTGGCTGCGCTAAGAATAAACTAGGAGGTCGGGGGTAATTGAAATTGGCCCACCCATGCTGCTTGGTCTTGCTCCGGGGTGACTGCTGGGTTAGCAAAGAGCTCGGCTGAGTGATGGTAACACGGGTTGTCAGTGCCGAGTGTCCCAGAATGCTGGGATCTGAGTAAGTTCCCAGGATAGCCACGGGAGGGCTGGGTAATGACAATTAGACTAGATTCTCAGTTCTGAGACTTGGGTATGTTGTTCTAAATTTGCTGAAGTATTTAAATTATAATTAAATAATTTTTATACAAATTTTGTTTTGTTCAAGATCTCCTTCCTTCCTCTCAGAAGGAGAGAGTATTATAGAAGAATAAGGGCCTGTATAAAGCCAAAAGTAAGAGTTTATCACCCAGCAGGCTGGCAGCAGGAGTGTTTCATGTTTTATGTCCAGACTATTTAAAAAAAAGTTATTGTTATAATAGAGTTTATTACAGATTCTTAGTTATAGTATATTTATATTTAATAACAATTAAAGGGCTGGGGGCATAACCGTCCGATATTGACCTTTAGAATTTTTTTCTCTCAAATTTTCCTTGTTTTTGGCATGTGACAAACAAATTAGTTGCAAAATATCACCCCGAATTTTGTTTCGTTTTAAAAAAAAGAGAGTGAAAAGTAATATGTCGCGCAAAGGAC
The DNA here is from genome assembly GCA_964017195.1 of Siderastrea radians. Taxonomy (NCBI): domain Eukaryota; kingdom Metazoa; phylum Cnidaria; class Anthozoa; order Scleractinia; family Rhizangiidae; genus Siderastrea; species Siderastrea radians. The sequence continues at coordinate 36,441,574 of OZ024888.1, forward strand.
TTGAACCTTCAAAAATAACAGTGTGAGACATTGAGTTTGCCAATTTAGCTGTTTGAACATAGCTTTGTATCGCTCTGCTGATTTTCATTGTTAAACAAAGGCTTCTTTTGTAAAGACACTGACAGCGATTTTCTTGAACCCCCCCCCCCCCTCTTCCCACCCCCCAAACAATGTTGCAAGTCATTTTCACGGACATGACCTTATTCTTAAAGAAAAAAATTACTCAAAACATTGTTTGGGGGGTGGGGGTTTCAAGAAAATCAGTATGAAAATATTCGCTGTCGGTGTCTTTACAAAACAAGCCTTTGTTTGTTTAACAATGAAAATCAATGTGTTCTTCAAACAGCTAAATCGACAAACTGCATGTTTCCCGTTGTTGCATCACACTGTGCATGTTGAGACAAAAATTTCCTGCGTGATTTTAAATAATTAATCAGCCTCAAGCATTAGCTGAACTAGAACATATTGGGTCAAGATTGAAAAACAAGTAACATGTTTAACTTCATATCCACTATATTCTGTACTGGATCCCATGCTGTTTATTGTATTTGGAAACATCCATCTTCCACAAAATCATAAAATGCAGAACATGTAGAACTGAGTCTATCCATGTACATTTTAAAAAAATGGCAATTTAAACAAGAAATCCTGCTGGTTTCACCTTCATTTTACCAGCCCATTTTTTTTCTGGGGAATGGCACTTTTACTACTATTAGGCACTTAGTTTGGAATTGACCCAGTAGAAGTTATTAAAGCATCTGAACTCTATGCACAGTCATGTAAATATGTATATTCCGCCGAGATTAGGTCATTAATCACCTTCAGCACGTGCAGAGCAATGTGTTGCAATAGGACTTGTTGCTAATTGGTCGCTGGGTAATATAAAGGGAAAAGGACGCTCATAACTCGTGGTTAGTTAATTCAAACCGACGAAGAGGGAACTTTAGTTGGCGTCGTCTTTGTTTCCATCAACCCCGGCTCGAACTGTAGATTCATGGAAGAACAAGCTCCTATTGCAGCTCCTGCAGCGGTTCTTGCAGTACTACAAGGTGTAGAATCCACCGAATCCACCGGCACCGAATGCACCGGCACCGAATGCTCCAGCGGCAGATGGACAAGTCGCTGAGGTATTTATTTCTTGTTTGCTTAAACTTTTGTCGCTAGTTCGCGAAGCTTATACTAGGGGTTTGGTCGCCTGGTCGGGTTTTCTGTAGTAATGTCGTTTTCCCTTGTTTTGCGTTCCTTGGTATTGCGGTGAATTTAATTCTAGTTACGGGTTCCCAAGTTTGTTTTATATTATTGCCTCGTTGGTCTTTCTATAGTTTTATCCTTTCATTTTGTTTTGCTTTGCTGGTTTCTAAATTTTTTTTATTACTGTGTTTATGTTACAACGGGTAGTTTATACCGTATGGCTTCGCTGGATAGAACATCGGGTTTAATATTTGCTGTAGTCGCGTCTGTGAAAGCACTGAATTGTTATTGTCTTTTACGAAACTTGCTGTGATCGAGGCAGTATATATACATCACATTAGAATGCAGGCCCGTGATCGTGGCTGCTTGAAAATGATACGCTGGCCCGTGATCGAGGCAGCATGAGAAAATGGGAAATCTGGCCCGTGATCGAGGCGGTATTAAAAAAAAAAACAAAAAAAATGATAACGCAGGCCCGTGATAGTGGCTGCTTGAGGAAATGATAAAACTGGCCCGTGATCGTGGCAGTATAAAATGATAACGCAGGCCCGCGTTCGTGGCTGCTTGGGTAAATGAGAAAACTGGGCCGTGATCGTGGCAGTATATAAAAAAAAAAAATGATAACGCAGACCCGTGATCGTGGCTGCTTGAGAAAATGATAGAACTGGCCCGTGATCGTGGCAGTATAAAAAAAATACAAAAAATATGATAACGCAGGCCCGTGATCGTGGCTGCTTGAGAAAATGATAAAACTGGCCCGTGATCGTGGCAGTATGGAAAAATGATAACGCAGGCCCGTGATCGTGGCTGCTTGAGAAAATCATATAATGGGCCCGTGATCGAGGCAGCATGAGAGAATGATAACGTAGGCCCGTTATCGAGGCTGCTTGAGAGAGTGAATCGATATAATATGGGTTTATTGAGTCAGTTATAAGCTAACTTTCTGTGTTGGCTTTAGATCCCCAATATGGAGGATTTCGCGAGGAGAATTCAGAAGCTAGAACAATCGCAGCAAGCGACTGTTGATGGTATCATCGAAAAGATTATGCAGTTGGTGAAGTCAAAGGCTGTACCATTTAATAAGGACCAGGTGTTCGAGCAGATTTTAAACCTGAAGGTTGTGGCTCTGGAAACCAAGCACCCTAAAGCCAACTACTACTCTACAGTGTTATAAGCTTTACGTGAGAAGATGGGTGGTTCAGATGAGCAATTTAAAAGATATGTTTTGGCTCTTCTTGGAGACAAAGACCAAGAGAAGGTGCTTGATGCTATGACAAAGGTCGACAAGGCCCTGAGGGTCCCATCCTTTTCGGCTACACCCACGTTCCGAGGTCGTGATCGTGGTAGATCTCTAGGCGGTCTTCAGTACTTCTATTGTAAGGGTTATGGTCATTACCAGAGAAATTGTCAAATGCGCTGGAGAGATGAGGGAAAGCCACCACCAGCAAAGAGAGGGAGATGGTTCAGCGGGTCGCCAGTGTGATCGGACAGATTAAATCTGTGGTTTTAAGTTCAGTTGAACCATTTGCGTGTAATAAGAATAAAAATAAATGAATTACAAACAGTATAAAATTGATTCGTGTGTACAAAGTTGATTTCCTTTGTTACTGTTATTTGGTATTTTTAGGGCATTTCTTAGTCTTTTATTTCATGGCATATGGGTACCACAACAAAATTTTAGTTTTATCTTCGATGAGGGTGAGCAACTCCCATGGGCTAGCCTTATTGCTGGGCAGTCTGTGGACGTTCCTTTCGGGGCGTGGGAAGTTACTCTCTCCTGATCGGGGACCTCATCTTTAGTGGTTAGATTCTCTTGGGAGGGATAATTTCGTTTGGGTTTTCAGTTTCCCATAAGTATTTTTCCCAATTATTTCGCAGATCCGCCAGGTGAAGCGGAGAAGGATCTGCGAGGGCTTTGAAATTCCTGCCTGGGAAAAGATAGATGAGGAATTTGATCATAAATTATCCTGTTGTCAGCCTCCCAATCAGAACTTATTTTCGACTACTATAGATGGGGTCCTCGTTCAGGAGGGAGTTACAGAGATTCCCACTATAAAGGACGTTCTAGTTTCCGAAGAGGTGCCTGATTTATCTCTGTTGCGATTTCGTGACCCCGATCATTTTGTGGCTGGCGGCGTTCACAAAGACCCGTCCGCCTGGCAGAAGATTTTGATTAACCATCCGAAGGGTGACCAAATACTTAATTGGATCTCGAGCAAAGTAGACGTGCATGATTTTGTGAATCACTATTCGGGTACTTTTAAGGGTGAATCATACGACTCTGATTTTCCTCCGCCTAAATATTTCCGGAATCATGCATTGTGTAAGAAGTTTTCTACCTTCATTTCGGATGCGATTCTCAAACGTGTGGCGATGGGTTCCGTCAGGGTTTGGGGAAAGGTTGATCTGGACGAACCACCGTACCTAGTTCTTCCGCTCACGGTAGAGCCATCCAAGCCGAGATTATGTTTGGACGCCAGGTTCCTCAATCTGTGGATGAAGGATTGTCCTTTTTCACTTGATAAATTAGTGGATGTGAAGCGATATATCTACAAAGATTCGTATTTTACGAAATGTGATGATAAGTCAGGATACGATCACGTCCACTTGCAGGAGTCCTCACAGGTGTTGTTCGGTTTTGAATGGGGTGGATGGTGGTTTGTCTCCACAACTTTGCCATTTGGATGGAAAGAGTCTCCATATATTTACCATACTATGGGATTGGCTGCATCCAGCTATTTAAGGTCATGTGGAGTTCCTTGTTCATTGTACATTGATGATCGACTTAACGGTGAGGTTTTTGCTCCAACTGGCCCTTGGTCTTTATCTCCTTCAGCTCGCATGGAAAAGTTCAGGCTGGAGGCAGCGAAAGTAGCCATATTCATTGTTGCATCATTGTTAATTCAATTAGGGTACACAATTGGCATTCAGAAGTCCGTCTTGTATCCGGCTAAGCGTATAGAGTATCTCGGTCATGTGGTGGACTCTTCAAAGCATGCTTTCGAACTTCCCCGGAGTAAAGTCGTTGCGTTCGCTACCTTAAGAGAAGAAATCCTGGCTTGCAAAAAAACGGTGAATGTCCGCACTCTTCAACGATTCCAGGGGAAATGTGTTTCATTTTCCTTAGCAGTACCTGGGGCTAAGTTGTTTATAAGAAATATAAGAAATATAAGTTCAGCTATTGCTTCATCTCCTGGAAATGGACAAGTTAAGATGACTGATTCTCTTCGGGAGGAAATTTGCCATTGGCGTTTTCTCGACTCCTGGAAAGGCCACGTTCCTTGGCGTGAAGAGAGGCATGTTCGTTTATCGTTATCCACGGATGCTTCGGGATACGGTTGGGGATGCGTCATGCATTCAACGTCAGGTGATCAATCCTTTAGGGATTATTGGAATCCACAGCAGATTGGATTAAACATCTCTACCAAGGAAATGCTTGCTATCTCGAACGCAATAAAAGCCACTCCGGAGCATGTGCGGGACTGTCGGGTAGATGTACAGGTTGACAGTCAAGTAGCAATTGACACGTATAATGGCCAAGGAAGTAAAAACTCTCCTCAATTGACGGCAGCCACAAAGGAACTCTATTTCACTGTTGTTAACCAAAATCTGCAGTTAGAACTGTCTCATATCGCGTCAGATCGAAATGAGGCCGATGGCCCGTCGAGATGCCTTTCTGCGTTGGATTCAACACTTTCTCCAAGAGTGTGGGAGTTAATTGAACATACATTTGGTGGTCTCTGTGGTCATACATTCGATTTGATGGCATTGGATTCTAACGCACAGTTATCCAAAGGAGGAACCCCTTTGCCGCATTTCACCCCGTGTCCTAGTCCTCAGTCTAAGGGTGTGAACTTCTTCGCTCAGGACATTAATCATATCGGACCTGTTATGGCCAACCCGTACATTTTCCCACCATTTGGGTTGGTTCCTGCCGTACTAAGGTTCCTTACTCAATTTCGAATTCCATTCACAATTGTGGTTCCTGAACTTTACCCGCGACCATTCTGGTGGCCAATTTTGACAGGTCTTTCTCGGAAAGCAATTTGTCTAGGTTCAGAGGGTGATTGGGATGTCCTTAGATACCCGTCCAGGTCCGGGTACAAACCACGGGTTTGTCCTTTCAAGCTTTGGGCTTTTAGAGTTTCGAAATTCTAACCAACTAAAGTATGGTTCAAATCAACGAAGTTGTCCATATAGTCTTGAACATTGTTCGTTTTCTTTGACTTCAGTCTCTACCGAGAATTCCCAAGTTGTTCCAGCCATCGGTGGCTTGCCCACATTGCCAGTACCCAAATGATGAAGGGTTTCGCTTTTGCCAGAGTTGTGGTTACAACAGGAAGACAGTTGTATTGGACAAGGATGATGCCTTGAAACTTAAACATAAGGTGGATGAAGAACAGATTGCAGCGCGAGTTAAAGAGTTGATTCAAACACGTAACACTACTCGATATGCGAAGCAGAAGACAGCCTTGGAGATGGAGTTTTCTCGGTTCCTGTTATCTTTATCGTGTCAGAAAACTTTAAGTTCAGCTTTACCGTGTGATGTCGTGGCGTTTCTAGTGTGGAAGGATCAGGATGGAAGAACTTTGGTTCATAATCCAAGTTGTGAGTTTGTTTTACAGCGTAAGCGAAGTCAATGTGCTTGTCCCAAACGGCTTGCGTTTGGTACGGTAGACTCCTTAATAGGAAAACTTAGAGCAATTTTTATCCAGCACGGTAGGGGAGCAGAATGGCACTCTGTATTAGGTGTAGGTAACCCTGCTTCTTCTAGGTCAGTGAAGGATTATTTGGCTAATGTTCGTGAGGAGCAGTTGAGAGCACGAATTACCCCACGCCAAGCAGATCCGGTTCTGTTTCAGATGTTGAGATCCTTTTCACGGCATATTCAGTCAAAATTAAGAAATCCTACTTTAGATCCTATTCAGGTTTTTGTGTTAGCCAGAGATCAAGCTTTCTTTAAGGCTCTGTTTTTCTCGGCGGATCGGGCAGCCGACCTGTTAGGTATCTCCACTCCGACAATTTTGCGCTTTCCAGATAATTCTGGATTTTTGTTTAATCATGTATGGACAAAAACGTTACGGTCCGGAGACGCCAACGTTTTTGCATTCAAGAGGGGTTCAAATAAGATCGTTTGCCCAGTCTGGGGTATTGAGTTATATTTCAAGATTTGTAGACTGTTAAACATTCGGCTGTCTTCAGGTTATTTATTTCGCTCCGTGTCTAAAAAAGGTACGGTAACGTCTTGCGCGTTAGACCCTTCTGCGGTTCAGGCTAGGTTGGACACTTACGTGAAACAGTTGCAGGGGAGTCTTTCGAGCACGCGTTTCACTCTACATGGTTTTAGAAGTGGTGGCGCTATTTCAATGGCACTCGCAGATGTCTCTCTTAATGACATAATAGGGAACTTAAGCAACCACGACGGCAACGCCAAGGAGAACTTCACTTTATTTATGACTTCCAAATATTTCAAACTTCTTCGCGATAGTTTCAACTCGTTCAATCTGTCTAATGTAGCCGAACAATCCGGGAGCTGACTCTGTAAGGACGGCGTAACGGTTCAGGTAGAAAAACGAAAATTCACTGTCGTGTGTTCACGTTCTACATAAAACTTTGAATTTGGTCATTTCACGTTGTTGTTTTGCAGAGGACGGCAAAGAAATGTACCAATATCTGTATCGCACGTGTAAAGTCGTTGTTTTGCTAATTAAACCTTTTGTTTTGTGACGTTCTCGTCACCCGTCGCCGTCGTGCTTGCTTAAGTTCCCTAATGGATCATGTAGGCTGGAAGTCTAGCAAGACGGCCCTTCATTATATTAAGTTGAAACAGGTTCTGAATCCAGCAGGTCCAGCGGCAAAGTTAGCGGATTTAGATAAGGACACGGGTAAACACTATAAGGTAACCAATGAATTGACAGGTTTTGTCACTGCGTTTCCGGAATAAATTGTCAGTTCAAAGTGCAGTGCCTTTAACATTGTCAAGTTAGTTTAGAGTGTTATATATGTTTAGAGATATTTAGGATAAGGTTTGGAGAGGTAATAAGGAATAAATATAGTGTTGATGTGACAGTGGTCTGTCTTCTTGTTGGAGCGGTGCGGTGAAGGGAGGAGTTGTGCTTCCATATCTCATTAATGACAATAACCAAGGCGGAATAATACACTATGCACAGTCATGTAAATATGTATATTCCGCCGAGATTAGGTCATTAATCACCTTCAGCACGTGCAGAGCAATGTGTTGCAATAGGACTTGTTGCTCATTGGTCGCTGGGTAATATAAAGGGAAAAGGACGCTCATAACTCGTGGTTAGTTAATTCAAACCGACGAAGAGGGAACTTTAGTTGGCGCCCACCCACCCACCCAGTTCAAGCCGGGGTTGATGCCATCTCCGGTATGGGAAGGTGTTCCGGGAACTTGCGGTTGATTAAGTGAAATACAAGTAACCTGTCTGTCCTGAGCTCCTTAGTTCCCGGAACCCTTTTCCCATATTCATGCCACTTCGTATCGGATTAGTTCCGGTCGGAGTTGTGCTTCCATATCTCATTAATGACAATAACCAAGGCGGAATAATACACTATTCAGACTGGGGGGGGGGGATCTGCCTGCACTGACTTTGACCGTTAATGACTTTTTTAATATTGATATAACAGCCGCCAAACGTTTCGACTTTTCCTAAAATTTATCTGGAAACAATTTGGTATGACATGTCATTGTTCATAGAACTTGCTGTTACCATGGCAACCATATTTTGACTGGCATGTTTTTCCATATTTGCAATTTTCTTTTTTTAAAAGGAAAAATAACTTTCTGGTAATAAATTTGACCTTTTTGATCATTTTAGCATTGTTTTATTTTTTTTTCTTTTGAGTCATTTTTGGCGGGTTTCTCGCGTTTTGACAAACCAAGATGGCGGATCCAAGATGGCGGCTGTTTGTGAGTCGTGAAGTAATTTCTAAGTCATATGACGTCAACATCTCGTGTTTCATACGCCAAAAGAAAGATTTTTGGACATGCTATATATTCTCCAAGTTACGTGGTCGTAGCTATTATAATCTTGGAGAAACGGATGGGGTGGAATCCCCCCCCCCCGGTCAGAAAAGACAAACAAAAAGCCAGGTCTGAATAGGGTTACGTGGCAATTTTGGTGATATAGTAATACTGTCCCATTTTTTATAGTTCATTAAATATGGGCCAAAATTCTATTTTTTAACAGTCTGACTATTCCTTCCAACAGGTTCAATTGAAAAATTTGAGGATAATGTTTATGTTATCGGGCCATTTTCATCTTGTGTGGCCTAATACCAACTACTGAATGATACACCTACTGAAACCAATTCAATCGTATTTGTTCTTTCATCATTGTCTTAAATACTTCATTATCATGAATGTAAGACGTAACTTTACTTGTAATTTGCTGAAATGTTTTGGTGTGAATCTCTGTGTTATCAACAAGCTGCTGGTATTGGACATGAATAGATGTGATATCAACATCACTGTTGCAAACCTGAGACTGCAGTAATTGAGCCAGTAGCAGTTCTTCCAAAAACGTCCACTTATTGATAGTGCCTTCGTACTGCCTCTTTGCCATAAATTCTCTCCCTGACATGAATTCTGTGCTCATTTGTGGAGCAGGCCTTTTCCTTGTTCCTGCACTGGTATGTGCATGTGTTTTTGAGTCTCCAGTACTTTTATCCTTAGCACCATATGGGTTCTTACATTCAAGGCAGTGACACTTCTCTTTGCATCCCTTCAGTCCCTGAAAACACTTGCATCTTTTACTAAACTTGTCACAGGATGTAAACGTTGAAGCTTTCTTCTTTGCACCTTGCCCACAGTGACAATAGTCCTTGGTGATTGCAGGCTCACTGGAGATATCTGGTGTCTCAGTTTCACCAGAGGGCTTGTCAATTGGAATCTTGGCCACAGCATCATAGTGGCCAGCACCTGAGTGATCGAATGCCACAAAGATAGGCAAGTATTTCACACTTTGTCTTGGCGTGATTGGAAGTATTGGTAAATTCTCCATTGGATTGATTATTACAATGGCCAGTTTGAGTACATTGGCCATAGCTAATGGCATAGAATTACCAAGTTCACTTGCAAAATGGCCATCATTTAGAAACAACTTACATGTAGCTTCATATTCAGATATGTTTGCACTGCTTATAAATGGCCTATACAAATCAGGATTTGCAATCTACTCATCAACAACCAATTTCCGTAGTCGATAGGACATATTATTAGCCAAACTACAATCTGTCAGTCCCAGGAACTGAAGGTGGTTGAATACATCACCTGATTCAGGCTGCAATGCATGAGCTATGGTTAGAAAAAGGCAATTTCCGTCAGCCGGAATTTTTACTCTCACCATATCATAGTTTGCCAATACATTGTCCAGTTCTGATGATTCTTGCTGGCTTGATAGTTCAGGGGAGTGTAAAAGTGTCAGGGAGGTCTTGGCAAACATTACAACTTTAGGTTTAAATTTCTCAAACTTTCCAGTTGCTTGGATACAGTTACAAAGTTCTGCCATAGACTTTGACAGATTTAACAAGTTTTCTTTGCGGCCTCCACTCAACATAGTTGTTGCTTTATCAGGTTCATCTTGACTGCCCTCTTCCTCATCAGATGAAGAGTCTGAAGGAGATGTGTCTCCATTTACACACTCATTAAACCTGAACAATAAATCAGCCGCCACATCTTTTTCATTAAGTTCCTCCTACACTCCCTCTATTCCAGGCAAAATAGGAGAGTGCAAAAGTTTGAACTGGTTGTATTGATCATCATTTGCATTATCTTTGGGTACAGCATTGAAATGTGATTCGACAGGGGGTATAACTTTTATTCCCTTCTTGTTGGAATGCTTTGACATCTGCTTTTCATTCCAAACATAAAAAAACACCCCGAGTAATGCAATAGCAAACTGTACTCCGAGTCTTGACTTTTTCAATGTTTTGTTCAGAAATCTGTGCAGTCCTTCATTGCGGTTAGTTCCTCCTGATGTTGGAATTTCAGATAGGCATCCCTTTCTCACATGATTTAGAAGTTTATTAACTTCATCAATCGCACGCTGAGGCATTAATTTCTGCCCTTCATACTTTACTTCCTTCCATTGTTTTAAAAAATTGAAAATGTTTTTTTCAATAATTTCTTTTGATGCAGTTGACTTTGTTCTTTCTTTTCCACGATCTGTTGGATCCCTCAATACCAGTTTAAAATCTCCTATAAGCTGTGCCCTTAGTCTTCGTATTGGACAATCCCTGGCCCCTTTCTTTGGAATTTTAGCTGTCACCCGCTGTATTGCATGAAATGGGTCTAGTTGAATGAGAGCATTTTCGAAAATAGCATTCAACTTAGCTTTCCAGTGACAGCAGTTGTCAATAAATAAGTTGTTTATGCAACATCCCTGGGTACTTAGCCTATTTTTAAGGCTTTGTAACACGTCTTCCACTTCATTGAAACTTGTACCCTTGCAGTGCTTCCATGACATCACAATCCCTCTCTCATTCATTACAATGAACAGACTATCATACAATTTTATCCATTTTCTATTGCACCAAAGCCCAATATTTGCAGAGACTTTAAATGTATGATCTGCACTCAAGGTGCAAGCTGTCATTTCAGTCATTCTTTGTTTATATAAATGTTCCTTTGAGAAGTAATCATGAATGTAGCAAGCTGTAGCAATCTTTTCACTGACCCCTCTGCCTTTTGGTGTGAAAGAAGGAAACTTTACCACGCTGTCTTTTTTTCGTTCTTTAAGGTAGGAAAGTTTCCTGCACCCATATTCATCGAACAGCCCTTGTTGCCACAAAACCTGTACATCTGCGACGGTCATGCCAGCTCTTATATGCGATACGAAGAAGTCAAACAATTCCCTGGTGATGCCAGTTTTATGAAACAAAACGAAGGGCAGTCTAAACTCATCTTTCACTTGTAAAAGAATATCAGGGTTGTGACTAAGAATTTGGTGTTTCCTTTTACAAAGGTAAACTCTACCGACAAGCAAAGCGTCGTTCCGAAGACCGTACAGTTGCCGTGGTTGATCATAACTCCTTGCACCATCTTTCCAACGTATAGGACGGAGAACCTCTTTTAAACCTTCCCTAGTACAAACAGGGCAGCACAAATCCAATTCAGGGAAGTAAAAGAGTGGATCCCAAAGCATTACATCGAGAATAAGAAATGCTTCCGGCGAATTACCTAACCTGGTTCTTAAATGTTCCCCACGTGGAACCGCACGAAGTGGTCCAGTTGATATATCATATGTAGCATCTTGGTTATCCAGCATATACTTGATAAATTCTTTTGTCGCTTCATCTAAATCGATAGCAAAACACCCAACCGAGTAAAAAACTACAACAAACAGAAGATGGCAACCACAGATACGTGCGATGGTCGCCATATTTGCTGTTATATCCTCCAGGCCCTACTTGCTATAATTGTGAAGGCCTGGGAACGAGCCAATAACAAACCCATGTAGGCAGGGGAGGGGGCATTACTGGCATTACTTTGTACCTACTGCTGGGTCAGACGAGCCATCGAACCATCGATCCAACGATCCATCGAACCAACGATCCATCGAACCAACGATCCAACGAACCATCGAACCAACGATCCACGATCCATCGCACCATCGATCCATCGAACCATTGAGCCATCGAACCATCGAACCATCGATCCAACGATCCATCGATTCATCGCACCATCGATCCATTGAACCATCGAACCAACGAACCAACGATCCATCGATCCATCGAACCATCGATCCATCGAACCATCGAACCAACGATCCATCGAGCCATCGATCCATCGATCCACCGAACCATCGAACTAAGGATCCATCAAGCCATCGATCCATCGATCCATCGAACCACTGATCCATAGTATGAGTATGACGTCAGTAGTGCATTACCGTGGGAGTGAAGTCAGTTGTGGGGTTTTCACACCGAGGATAACCCGAAGTTGGGGAAACAAGTGCTAAGCTAACATCTATTGCTTGTACTCGGTCGTCGCTACTCTGTCTTTTCACGGTTTGCCCTGGCCTTCTCCTTACTGTGCTTGCCATGCAGACTTTCACTAGGCAGGCTCGTCGTTACGAGTCATTAAATCACGAAAAATGTTAGGGAGGCTGGGGCTAGCGCATTCTTCCCAGATGATCAAGATTCTTTTTATAAGCCCCAAACGACACTGTGAGGTTGTTGGATAACAGTGATGTGTTTGTTAACTGCAGCGCTTCAAAGTATCGTTCAAGTTGGCCATGCAATAGGCGCATTGTACCTTCTTAACAAGTTGATCCCTCTGGTTCTTTTGTAAAGGAGAACTTGCTTATTCTGGTGGACAAGGAATAGGTCAAACATGAATGACGGCAAAAGGCCCTTGAATCAACAAAAAGTTAACGTCTGTAAAGGTAGGAAAGCATACTCTTCCCCCTACTTCCGTGGCGGAGCCTGGTAAACTGCAAATTAGTTCCTTTTGTGAGATCGAGATAGAGCTCAACCACGTTCCCACTTCACTTGGGAATTAATTGGACCCAATAACAACAGCAACAGCAGTAACTCTAAACAACAACGTTCTGACCAATTTATAAAGTACTGAAACGCTTTTCACTAGCTAACTGAAGTACTGATGTAACTAGTTCGGAGTTGTAGCTATTGCAAAACAATACGAAGCATTGTTTTGGTGTTTCTAGTCTAGTAGATTTTTTTTTTCTGTGCGTGCATGTGTGCTGTAAAATCACTGATATTGCCATAAAAGCATCACGTACGTTTAATGGAAGGTATGACAGTCACAATTTGTGTCAATTTCTACTCAATGCGGTGCTTTTCGCAGAAATCGTCGACAGTACACAGTGACTGATAATTTATTTTTTCAATTATCTCTGTGACTGCATGTTGTTTTTAGAAGTCAACTAATTTTGAAGTATTTACTTACAGATTATGTTACAGCCTTCTGTGTGCAAAATGGAAAGCCACAGCTATCTGAGAAGGACATCAATCAAGCATTCATGCAGCAAGTAACCTACTCCAGAACAAAACTGAACTTAGTGAATCAAAGCAAGGAACAATTAGAATGATTGCTGATGTGATCTTAAATTTTTGCCAAAATGTTAGCTGCCTACTGTAGTAGCAGAAGCTGGAGCAATATACCCAATATAGAGCGCAGGTTGTGCGATTTGCACTCTACAGCAGGGGCACCCAATGCTTTGTTTCAGTCAATATCTGTTTGGAAGGCCTAAATCGCCTGAGTATTCGGATTTAATCCCTTGCAAAATTAACTGCTGTCCTCATTGGCAAAGCGTCTCCTCAGTCATTTGTAACACAGGGACTGATTAATTTCTATTGGCTTCAGAGGGACTAAATATGTTTAGAGTGAAAGGTCAGGCCAATAAGATTGCGCTCCCCTGCCTAAAGCTTTCTTCTGCAGTTTAAATTTTCGGCAAAATAATCCAATCAGATCAGCCTGTATTTGCTAATTTCACTAATATCTCTAGGCACTGAAACAATCTGAAAACGTGAAAGCAAGAATTTTCAATTATTTGTCATTGGGTGCCTCCACGCCTTCTAGTAACTTAATTACCATTAGTAAATTATGATACGTGTCAGTCCATTTAGATCAGAATGGCGCCAGATGCCAGACGGGCCGGTACATGAAATACCACCAAAACATATCCAGAGAACTTCAACTATAAGTATATAACGAATAGACTGGAATAATTCAAATGGAATGAAAGGTACCACGTCTATTTCATTCATTTTTAAGACCATTTGCAGTTATGTATACGGTATTCGTGTTAGATGTTTTGTTCTTCTCAGCATGAACCTGTCCCTTTTTGTTACAAACGTATCTTAGCAGCTTGAATATACATTGTATCTGGTGATTTCTTTATTGCCTTCTTCGTTTTGGGGTGAGCCTGAAATAAAAGTAATGTTCTGTTGTTTTTTAATGCGTAGCACGCAACATTGTTATTGTATGTTTTTTTATTTTTGTCTGAATTTAGTTTCTAGTTCATCGCACGCGACAAGGTATGCACATGCCAGCTACAGAGGTCCGATCATCTAACTGATCATAACACTGTTGGATCTTTCTTTGCTTAGCCATGTTTACAGCACAATGGGGTTCAATTTTGGGCCCTGTTTAATTCATCACTTCGATCGCATTTAGGATGTCTAGGTTAACAAACAGCCAGCAAGTCTGATCATCCGACCGTAATGCTTGACTTAATATGTTACCACCTTCAGCCATATTTACAGCACAATTCTGGTCCAATTTTGGCCCTGTTTAGTTTCATCGTACTAACGTTTTTTTTTTGGCGCCATTACCACTCAGAGTGCGTGTCAGGAACTTACGTTTTGTTTAGGTTAGTTTTGGTTCACGTTTGGTTGTAATTTTTGTGGCCAAATTTTGGTTCATTTGGCCCCTTTATGGTTGAAAGTTTGAGGCCTTATTTTGGCTCCTCCAACAGTCTTAAGTTTCGTACGGGAGGCCTCAGTCAGAGGGCAACCAGGAGATTTGAACAAAAATGAGAGAAATTCTGAAGAAGGAGCATGGTGAGGAAAACTGCCAATGGACTAACCTGCAGATGGATGGTATGTGTTAAAAAGATAAAGGCTATAGATACTTTCTGGAACTGCACATTCATGCCACTAAATATGAAATCTAAATTTTATCAGGTCAAGGCTATGAATGTTCATTCTTGACCTTAGAATGAATATTTCTACAATTATTCATACAGCAACAAAGCTTTTGACTTATCATGGAAAAATTCGTCAGGACAGTTCAACACCTCTTATCCCTACTAGAGTTAAATACAAGGGAAAAAGGTGTTGTGGCTGCTCATAATAGCAATTGGGAATCAAATCCATTAATAGGGCAAGATTCAGCCACACAAAGGTGAGTTGGGGGACAGCTTTCCCCAAGGGTGTCCGTTTAATACGGGTTTGATTGTAACGACTAAGATCTGTTTATGCTTTCCTTTTAGCAATAAAAGGGGATGTTACATGGTGCAGTGCTTGTTATTCCAGCTTTTAGGACAATATAATTACTCTAGTCCATATGATGAACATATATTGTTTTAATTCAATGCACAGTATTTTTGTTATTTCAAAGCTATTAAGGAAAGAAAACAGTGGATTCAAAAAGGAACAAATGAGGAACATAAGGATCGTTGCAAAAGAAGCAGGCGTCTCTTAAGTGTAAGTTAATTTCATTCTAGGTGCATAATCTACTTTTAACAGGCACTTAGTAATAGCATCCCTATTGACTTTGGCTTTGAGGAATTACTGGTAGCTAACCTTGTTTTGAGGGTTATGGGATTTAACTGTGTGAATCTGAAAACTGTGAACCCTAGAATTATTTTTTGGATTGTTATTGTGTTTTGAAGAAAAAGCCCACTGACATGCAAGTTGAAAAAACTGCAAGCTGTAATGGTAATTAGCTTGGCGGCTAGTGGTTTTTTCTTGTGGTTTGATCTCCCCTATAATCGGCCATCGCACAATTGAAATCAATCAAAGTCATCGCACAATCAAAGTCAAATCAAATTGTCCAGGGTTTCACAGTAAGTTTTCATATAATAGTTAACTTTCTGTACCATTTTTAACTTGTTGGGAAGCTTAAAAAGCTTGAAAAACTGGGACTTCCCTGTATCTGCTACCTTACTTTTGTACTGGGGTATCACTACTTGTTTGGCTGTAGTTATATACTTGGCAGCCAGAAAGCATCGAAAATTCTCCAAACATTTGATTAATTGTATTTCTTGTTTTTAACAGACACTTGAAAGGCGTTGTTGATCTTTTTTAAAGCCCACCCTTTCAGCGAAAGAAAAGAAGTATTTTGAAGAGGTCCTCTGCATCGAATACATGAGTAGTGAAGAATCAGAACTTGAGGATGAACAGAACCCTATCACTGGGGAAACCAGAACAAAGTTGGTTAGTTTTGTTACAAAAAAAAAAACAATCTCACCAATGGAAAGATGAGGCTAGACCGTGCACACCAGAAAAAACTTTACCCCATATGCCAGGCAAATGGCAGAGCCAAGAGACGTGTGGGAGGAGACTCAGATAGGCCTAGGTCTGATGGTCCAGCTTGAGCTGTCAGGCCTTCACAAACTGACTCTGAATAGTTTGCTTGTCAGGACACTGGTGGCCTTATATGTCCAAATATTGTGTTGCAACAGTATGAATTGTAAACTTAAAACCCTTTAAGCCCCAATAAGCCCCAGTATTGTCAATAAGCATTTCCATATTTACTGACTGTTGTTTTTGTTGGGGAAAACAAAAACATAAAACAGAGGAAAAAATTTTCATAATTTTGAAAAACAAAAGAGAAAAGTGATCATAATTCATCATCTTTTGTAAGAGCAACCGAACCCCTTCTGGGGGAGATATGTACATTGTTGGTGCAGTTACTACTGTCAGAGTGAAGCCAGAACTAGAAGATGTTGTTATGTCACAAACGGGAGTGGATTCAATGGATTAAGTCAATTTTTTACCAGATTACCAGTCAAAGGGAGAATTGTCCATTCAAAAGCTTACAAACGGGTCTCTGTGAGAAACTCATTCACAATGTCGTACAAAGATGGGGACGATACTAAGTGTGGGCAAGTTGAGGTGTTCGTTTAGGCATCTAGCCCTTTGGAGGCCTCAGTGAAGTATGCAGCAGTGGTTCTGGCTTTTGTGACACGAACAGGCTTTGTTTTCCCAATACATAAAGTGCTGAACGTTTTCCCTGTTATGCACATTGTTGGCTGGAATCCACCCACCACTGACCAGTGGGTTGTTGTCCCTGTTGACCACATTGACGAGATTTGCATTTGCAAGGAGTTAAAGGACACAGGAATAGTTTATATTGCTAACTTCCCAACCACATTGAAAATGATTGAAGGGTATACAGGAAGGGTCTGCCCACCAGTTAAGCAGAGGAGTGTTAATTATTGACACGCCTAATGTACGAATCCTTCTGCTGCATGCTATACAGCATAAATTTAAGAATGAAGGAACATGCAATGGGCACTTCTATATACCCCTGTATTAATGTCTGTATCAAAGAGACAGGGAAAGTGAAGATTAGTATTTTTAGGCACCTAGAGGGTTGTTCTTGTGTCAGTAAGGAAAGATTTGACCACATCCATGTCATGTTCAACTTTTTGATATGTTGTTTGATTTGTTAAAAAGAATGAAGAGAATTGTAACAGTATTTTATAATTAGTTAAGTGGACCCACATCTTCTCAATGCACACTCCCATTTACTTTTTATGAAAATATACCGTAAAATTCCAATGCCCTTTTTAAGGGAGTAATATTCAAAGGAGGTCATTATAGGAGGGATAGTTGGATTTAAAATCGGCTAGGAAAACGTAATATTCATTGATGCTTTGGGGCTTATATTTTGTGAGGCTATTTGCGTTTTGAGTTTGGGGGGGGGGGCTTACATAATATTTCGAGGGGCTTATACATGGAGGGGCCTATTTTCCAAATTCTGAGGTAATCTAGAGTTAGAGTGGCATGTAGACATGCTTGCTAGTCTTCCTAAAAAAGTAAATAATAATAATGTTACACTATTTCCCTGTTGGTAAGATAATGGACTGTGGTTGTTTTCTCTCGTATTCTTTTTTTTCTTTTTTATTTGGGATGCATGTGGGTTAAAAAAAATAATAATGTGGAAATAGTTTGTCTCCTATAATTACCACGTTAACCAACATATGGATAATAGGGTCACTACAGTGTATATGGACAACAAGTTATTTCCACATGACTGATGTTTTAAAATTTTGTTCCTTGTTTTCGCCATACTGGAAATAATAGGGGTGAACAATTCCCCATATAATTACCGCACTAACCAATAAATAGATAATAGGGTTATTATTTCGACAATAAGTTACCTATGTTAAGTCCATATTATTGATGTTTTAAAACTTGGTTCCATATTAATGCCATGTTTGAATGTTGATGCGAAAACATATATGCTAATTATAAAACCAACATTTTGTTGCAATTAAACCAGACATTTTCCATATAAGGGTCATTTATGGCACTTGTTTTCCTCATATTATTCCCATATTATTAGTTTGGCAAGGGAAGGTATCCTGTGATCATCGGCTCCTATAACCTTGTACATCTCCTGGCAAGCATGGGTAGCTGGTTGAGTAAAGTGGAGGCAGTGATAGAACTAAAAGAGCTAACAAGCTTCTATCCTTGTCTTTCTTCCCTACTGTTACATCCAATATGTTAATAAATTAATAACCGACAGCGAAACACGAGACAATAACGAGCCGCCTGACAGAGTGTGAAACACGACGTTCACAAAAGAGTATTGTGAAATCAAGTTCAGTAATGGTTGTTGGAGCGAAAAGTGACGAACAATCAGAACAATACATTGTATCGCAGTGCAAAATGCATCTCAAAATGAAATCCGTTGCACGCATTGGACATAACACATTAGATTCAAGAAGACACCAGGTAAGTTTATTTTCGTTGCAGTTTTAGAGTTTTTAGTGCATACAGATTACAAATAAGCATGTGGGATCCCTATGTTGGTGACTTCAAAGTAATTGGCAATCCCTATTAGCACAAATTAACTTCTTTAGCTAGCTGCAGGTGAATTCAAAATTCTCAGGGACACCAGGAGTATTTGGAATCGTTTGCTAATAATGATTTAATTAGGCAACAATATGTTCAGTTACTATGCTAAGATAAAGTGTCTAAATTTAATTATTAGGACTCAGTGACGTCAGTGACGTCAGTGAGGATGGGCAATCTTCACGGCTAGTCCGTTTGGTCATGTCAACACAACTGAAAGATACTTCTTCAACAAAGCTGCTTGAAATAATAGCTACAGATGGTCAAACAAAAGCTCGACACCTTGCCTGGGGCAGCATCGCCCAGTTTTACCACAGTAGAATTATAGAAAATCAGACATACTCATTTGAAAACACAACAGTTAAAGCAACCCCAACAAGATATATGTAGCTTAACCCATTTACACCTGAAGCGCCCGAAACCGCCCGTGCGTGACAACCCCTGAATTCCCTGAAGCGCCCGAAACCGCCCGGTAAAACCATGTGTTTGAAAAAGCCTCTACCCTCCCCTCCTTAAGGATTTTGGTTCCCCTATTGTTCTATTGTTAAAGGGGGCAAATAAACCAATCAGAATATGTCTTTTGCGCATATTTTTGGAGCTCTTTTGGGGTACTAGAAAGACTTTTTTTCTTCCCTTGATTTGCGATGAAGAAATATGGCGCAGCATGCTGTTTACGCACTGAGAGGTAGTCCAATTTACGGTTCTTTTTCGCTCTATACGGGAAAAAAACCTCTGATTCTCAAAATGAAAGGCAAAAATTTTGCTTTAGATCAGTGAATGTTTAGGACGCTTTGAAGTGGATAGTTTCCTAGTACAAAGCGATGAAAAGTTTAGCCTATTCGACAAGACTTGAAGACCGCGTGGAGTAAAATTTTGCGAGCAGAAATCAAGACTTGTGAATCTTTCGTTTGAACAATTAGACCAGGTAATGAACCTCTTTCATTGTAAATTTTATTTCCTATGATGTGCTGTTTAACTCACTGGTTCAGCAAACTATTAAATTTAACCATCACATCAGAAATGACTGTGCTTCTTGCGCTGTATTTTTTGTGTACGAATCGAAAGCAGACGCGCTTATTTCTGTTGCGCCATCTGTGTTTTAAAGCATGCTTTCCGTCTTCGATTCGTGACTTTTTTCTACAGTTTGCATAAAATTTTCTTTTCTGAAGATTCTTTTTATTTCTACAAGCATATTTATTCAATCCTCACAACGAAAAGAGATCTAAACATGTCAACAGTTATTTGCATAAACTTCCATTTTGACCCTGAAACCTGATCCTTTTGTGGCAGTGATCGTCTCAAATTTTTCTTCATTTCATATTAAAACTTCGCAGCTATAGAAATAAATGAAAAATGGCTTTCTTTGTAATGTCAAATGAATGGAATCTGTTTAAAAATGGAATTATGCTGTGATTCCCAGTGGGAGTATTTTGAACGGTAAAGGAACAGCATAGGACTACGTGTCTCTGAGCACGTGTTTGCTTTTTGTACCAAGGGCTTGCATTTCTGAGCGTTTTGTAGATTTTCTACTAAGTTAAACTTCTCTATTTTCCCTTTGGTGCTGAAAAAGTGGTTGGACTAAAAGTTCTGAAGAATAATAATTGTGTAATATATCGGGAATGGACATGGCTTTTCTCATGAGAATGACAACTGCAAAGTTTACTGTCTTTGCAATTTTGACTGCAAATGGCACGCAGTTGAAAAAATTCCTTAAATCTTGTTTTGGAGCTAAATTTGACAATATATTTTCGATCCTGACAAATCCTTGTAATTAAAAAATAACTCTTTAACTATCCATGGGGAAATAAAACGTAACAACAAAAGCTGAGAATTTGTCTTTATCTACTGCGCATTGTGTTAATTTTTTCAAGTCATTTATTTCGACGGAATGCTGAAAAATGTTCAGGAAATTGGGGGTGGTCGCGCGTAAATTTCCTCAGGAGTCAATGGGTTAAAGCCGACTTGATACCTTTTGACATCATTTTAAATTTTGGAGCCTCGGTAACAATAACTAAAAGCCAACATTCATCCACCAGCACCAAATTATGATCAATCACAGAACAAACATCAGAGCTTTAATTACTGATGAAACAGTTTCTTGTGCAACATTTGAAAGTGGATCACTGGGTACCAAAAGAGAGCTCACCATAGCAGATATTACAGACTACAACACACATGCCAGCTTATGAGGAGAAATAGCTGAGTATTTTGAGTCACAGTCAGGAAAAGCACTTATGTTGCAAAATGCTTTAATCAAATCATATATCATATCAACAAAACGTCACAGCTTCTGCAGACAAAATAATGTTTGGTAGTGATGACCAGTTCGTTGACCTAGAAATGTGGCTTGAAAGGTATGGTGATGAAGAAATTGAAAGTTAACTATTGCTTGTGATCCCCACCAAAATTAACACATCATTTTTGTTTGTTCACCTGAATTTTGCTTTGGGGAAATGTACATAAGGCATTTACCGAATTTTTATTCTTTCAAAAGAGGGTTGCAACACCCTTAATCCTTCCCCTGGATCTGCACCCGAGAAAAATAATGGACATGACATACTAGTACTAACAAACTCGGAAACATTAATTAAAATCCCTGAAAAATGTAAAATGTATTCGAAAATAAACCCAATATGTCACAATGTCTGGACATCTCAGTAAATAAATAAGATGGACTATCACCTCCAACAATGATAAAATTTCAGTTTGCAGACATTTTTTTATCACACAGCACCAAGAATTCTTGTTAACACAAGATAATTAAAACCAGACTACTTTCCCAAGTCAAGTCATGTGACTTACATGCAACCAAAATTATTGAATTTTTTTTCCAGGGTGACATTCCAATGGAGGAATGCAAAAAATGTGGATTTTATTTTTCTATGAATGACTTAAAGGAACATCTTTTCAATTGTAATCAAGGGTAAGTGATTTCTCTTGTAACGTTTCCTCCCATGTGCCTTGTTGCTTGTACTGACAAAGTTAAAGTAGTGTTGAAGTTACAAATATCATTACAGCTCTAATCCTGTTAAAAGCTTTTATTTTCCTGGTTGAGGAATTTGTCATTACTAAATAACAGACATGAACAGTCTGTTTATTTGATGAACCTTAATTAATTCCATAAAATAGTCAGAAATTTGATCTCATTATTTCCTATTGTAACCTACCACAATAAAATGTTATATCCTATGTAATTAACTGTGTAATTAACATGAAAAACATGCCAACAAGTGACCTTTAATTTACAAGACAGAAAAAGTTGGAATTCTATCATAGCAGCTATAATCATATTAGAAGTTTAGAAACTAAATTACAAAGTTTCAATGTTTGCCTAAACATCTGTCTTTCATCTTCCAATTCAAAACAAAAAGGCAGGAGATAGGAAAGCAAGCTTCAAAGCAACCTGCTATTCCAGCGGTAGAGATGGGTGATGCACCTCCTTGGCAAGATGCAGGACCAAGTAAACCCAGACCTGAACTGTCCAGTTCATCGTCTACTAACACTGCAGTAGACTGTAAGTGCACTTTTGATATCTACTCCTTTTCGGTGAAAAAAGTAATCGTCTTTAATTGTTCTCCATCTATATTATAATATAATATGATTCTCACAGGTTGTATTTACATGTAGTTATCTTTTTCTGTGTTAATTATTCCAGCCTTGGCTGCTCTGCAAGGTCTTTTTCCAGAATGGGATGTGACTACACTCAGGGACATTTTGCAGAGGTGTGACGGGGTTGTAGCTGATGCAGTTGACTTGGTATTTGCTGAGCTCCCACCCATGAATGTGTGTCATGATGTTTCTGTATCAACTAAGCCAGGTAACTATAAAAACTAATTTTACTGCAAAAGTAACTACCTGTAAAAAAATAATTCACATAAGATATAAAGGAGCTAGTGGGTTCAACAGTTTATTCATGTGCATGCCTCATTGATTAGGTGATGTTTTCCACTGGAATTAAAAGTCACTTTTTTAATAACAATACCTTTTTTTTCAATTTTTATTTCATTGTTACATTGAAAGTCCATCTGATCTCAGTCAGTGACTGGTATTGTCATCCAGTTGTAAGGTGATTCCTGTTTTACAAGAGGTTGCAAGAACTTGGTCATAGTTTTAATAAGAATAAAAATGCCAATCAGGCAATTGGTTTCCAAATTATTTATTTAATGTTTCATTCCAAAGATTTTTACAGTTCACAAAGGTAAAGTATTTTTCCTCCAAATTTGCTACCAAAGATAATCCTTTGTGAACAAGAACCAAAATGGGTCATTTTTTTACAACCTCTGGTTGAAACAAATTTTTTTGTTGATGCCTTTTGTGACTCACACACCATTGTGCCAGTTCTCACATTCTTTCCCATTGACCTCTGCACCTGTTTGAATAACTTTAGCCAAAATTGAAAATTGTAATCAAAATAATTGGTCTGCCAAAATTATACCAGAATGTTAAAATCAGTTCCTTTTTATGATAAGTAAGGATGAGAGAATATACACAATTAAATATATAAACTATATATGAACAGAGCACTAATAATGGTTAATGTAATGGCATTTTATCCGGATTTGTATGACTGCTATTGGTGTTTTAATACTTTAGGTCAGAACTGTTTCTATTAACTCTTGCAGATGCCAAGCAAGAAATCACAATTAATGATTTCTTTGAGGAAGAAGACGAAGAGAATGTAGACGAAGAGAATGCATGCACACTACTGAAGAACCAAAAAAAGAAAATTCTCAGAGATGGTATTCAGCGGATCAATGTTGCGAGAAACTCCTTATTTGAGGACAGTGTTGCACTCTTCAAAAGTGCAAGATTTGATCCCCATAAGTCGCCGAGAGTGAAGTTCGAGGACGAGGAGGGAATCGATGCTGGTGGTTTGCGAAGGGAGTTTTTTACTCTGTTAATGAGAGCGGTAACCAGCCACCCAGCTCTATTTGAAGGCCAAGCACACAAACGAGCCCTTACATACAACGCAAGTGCCATTCAAAGTAATCTATATCACATTGCTGGTCGCATGATTAGCTGTGCCATCATGCACTGTGAAATTGGCGCACCTGTTCTCTCTAAGAGTATGTATTACTTCGTATCGCATGAGACAGTGGACATGACAGAAATGCCCCACTGTGTAGAAGACATCCCAGATTACTCTGTCGTGGATCTAATACGCAAGGTAAGACCATCCACCTAGATGAGTTATGGGTATATTATGTATATTTTGTTTACAAAATGCAAGTTTTTCAAGACATCCAAGACAACATTGGTTCATGTAAATTGTTCTGAAATGTCAAAACTCTAAAGGATGTACAACTTGTTTTTCCAATGTCTCGAATGCATTTTTCAAGGCATATCAAAATGACATGAAAAAGCAATAACATTGATATAATTTGGCGATTTTCTTTTTTTTTAAAAAGGTTGAAAATGCAGAATGTCCAGAGGACTTAGAAAACCTTCGGAGTGATTCGTCAGAACTACTGCAAGCCGCAGGGTGGGATAAGTTGCTTACCTATGACAACCGTGTGGCTGCCATGCAGCTAGTTGCTGCCCATGAAGCTTTCTATAAAAGAAAGCTCTCTATTGACCAATTCTGCAAGGGGTTGGAGGTTCTTGGCGTGTTAGATCTTATCAGAGGCCATCCTGATTTGATGGAGCCGTATTTTGTACACACAGCAGTGTGTATTCTGACACCAGCAGTTCTTTTTAATCAATTCCTTAACATCGAAAAGGAGGAGGATGGATTGAGAGAGGTGATGAGACAGCATTTGAAGAGGTGCATCTCTGAGTGCTTTGAAGGTAAGAGTTGTCACTTTGGTTTAATAGCAATCAAGTAATACAAAATTTAATCACCATTCCATTTCTGTCTCCTCAGTTCTAACCAGTAAGGGGCATGCAGAATCTGATTACAGTAGTTAAAATTGCAAAGCTACAGCGGGAAAGGCAGAAAAGAAAACAATAGCAATGGGCTTGACTTAGAGTGACTTGGGGGAAGGGGAAAGGGTGTTAGTAGATGAAACTGACCAACGATGTGCATTTATTATCTGATTAGGATGATTTGATCAAATATTGTTATTATTGTGCTTTTGCATGGGGTTGATAAGCACTTGTAATGACTGGCCCAAAGGGAAGTGTTAAGTTTTGTATCCCAGAGACCCTCAATGTTTCTCTAGGCAAAATCCCCAATGCGAAGCCAAGGGGAACATTGTCAGTCTAGGAGAAACAAACTCATTGTTATATATCCATGGTTTCCCTTGCTCTAAGTACGATTTTCATTTGCTGATAAGTGATCATAAATTAATAAGTGATGCATTAATTAAAATGTATCCCTCAAGGGAAACGTTTTTCATCAAATGTTTTCCTCGTGAGATACATTAAGCTGACTGAATGTGATCAATGTCCATTAAAAAGCACGTAATCAGAATGTGACTGAGGCCCGTAGCGTGGTTTTGGCGTCAAGTTTTTGAAGTTTTAGGCAGTTTGCCGCCTCAGGGAGTTCGTGAGTTTTGTTCACCCCAGGGAGTTAGATAGTTTTGACACGTTTATGTGATACATTCTTGTGCAATATAAAATTTCGTTTCTGTTGGGGGAGGGGGAGGAGGGCGTATATGTTGTTTAAATTTATTAAACTAGGAAATAGTACCACTACATCTTCATTATTATTATTTCATATAGTAACGACTGTTTTTTCCTACTCAGAATTTGGTTCTTCAAAGCTGGGCGAGTTCCTCTTTTTTGCGACAGGACTTGAGGCTCTACCTCCTATGGGGCTGGAAGAGAAGATCACTATTCGCTACAGGGAAGATAATTCTCCTCATTTTTTTGCAGAAACATGTACAGTGGAATTGAAAGTTCCCACTGTTCATGAGGAATATGGAAAGTTCTACAATAGTTTCCTGGAAGCTTGTGTGCACAGTGAATCTGGGTTTGGCTGTATGTAAACACTAATGCTAATAAGGCCATACGTTAAGTGACAGTTAACACGTGTATTTTCTGCTTTTCTTATGCCTTGTTACATTTCTCCTTGAAACCAGAAAATGATTATCTGCTTACGACATTGCAGGCATGGTTTTGCTGGTAGCATTAAAGTTGCCACGGATACCCATATTGTTACACCGGCTAGTACCTATGGCTATTTTATATTGTTGAAAACACGTTTTTCTTACCTCGGTGTCCACGTTTTGATTCTTATAGTACCGATATTTCTGTAAACTTCTAGAACTTGTATTGTAAGTTCACAAGTTAATGTTGACAACTATGTTGCAAGCTCGAGACTTGACGTAACAAGCAATAAAGTTTCGATAAAAATATCAATTCCATAACAGTCACTGTTTCTCAGTGGGTCAATGGCTTCTGTTAGTTCTTGTGTTTGTTGTCTATTCAGTGGACTCTCTGTCGAGGGCACTTCAATCAATTCATCAGAATCTGACTCTGGCAATGGACCATCCCAGTCTAGACCATACTGCTCTAACTCATCCTGAAATTTGGAAACACGGGAAAGTTCATTCAACAGTTGTTACTTGGGGTGGAGGTGAAAAATGATCTCATTCTTAAGTTTGATCAAATATTTAAAGGTCAATGTCATTTCTGAAGAGATGCCGATATTGTATTTTTTTAACCTTACCTCTCTCAAATCTTCAAACATTTCCTTAGCAACTATATGAGTACTTCCTGCTATTCTCATCATGCCAGATATGAAAAGTTGCCTTGGTGTCATGCCATTTTCTGTACAAATTGGTTTTCTGATCCAACCCTCTTTCCACACATGTAAATGATTGTTGATCCTGGGAAGGTACACATAATGCAGACAAAATAGGTGAATTTCGTTGTCTACATCCAGTGTCCCTGTGCGCTCCAAATGACTAAAAAGGTTGTAGTAAAGGCTAATCACACCAGCGAACACATCACGCCACAGCCTTTCAATTCTTTGGTTGTGGACTGACGATCCAGTAATCATGCTTCCGCGTCCAGGACCTCTTGCAGGGTGGGAAAGCATGAATAGAGACACTTCCACATTTTCCCCACCTTTGTCCGCTCTAACCCGAGACGGAAGGCCATAACTGCCTACAGCGTTTTGAAAAACATCCAGTACTGTTGATGCGCGATTATTGTCTGAACATTGCAAGAACACTGGGATTCTTGAGTAGCCATCTACTCCTCCGTGTACGACGAGGCGCCACCTTAGGAAAAATATACAAAAACCAAAACTGATTCATAAGTGTACAATGCAATACTAAAAAATGTCTGCATAATGTCTGATGTAAAACAAACCCTTTAAGCGAAGTAATGTATGTACGTAAAACTTAGTGAACTTACACTTTTAATTAATAAAATGAACAAAAACACATCGTTATGGCACTGAGTGGAGTACAATAAGTCCATTTCTCCAGACCCAGGGGATTTTGACATTTTTTGGAAGCCAGAGTCAAATTCCCCACCCCTGGGCACGTAGTGAATGTCAAATTTCACACATCTCCGCTTAAAGTTCTTACCCAAAATCCCTAACCTGGGAGAGCTTCACGATGTCAAATTCCCATGGGTTGCCCGTCCCCCCTCCCCCCACACCCTGGGGCTTAACATTGATAGGTGCATATAAATATTCATGCATAATAATAACATCACTACCTTATTAATTTGTGGTGCCCGTCAATATGCCACAAGGCATTTGGCCCGTAAACGCTGTAGGATCGTCTTTGTATAGTATCCATCCATCTACGTACAGCGCCTTCTGGATCAGTTCGAATCATGGATGCTCTTACTCTTGCGTGCTGGATGACTATGCCCCGACGGGTCAGTTCACCCAACATACGACGATACCCAATGTTGGGAAAGAATGCCTGCACATCTTTAACAACACTGTCTAAATCTGCATCGGAAATGGTGGAATACGGTACTAGGTTTACCAAATCGTACTCACGAATCCTACGAGCCACAGTGCTTAGCGAAACGCGTAACATGTCGGCCACCTCTCTTCTTGAAAATCGTTCTCTGAGAAGATATGCCAGTTGTTCTCTACTGATCTGGTAAGCAGGTCTTCCACGGATACCAGAGTTTACTAAAGCTGCTCTGTAACCTACTTCCCCAGTTTCAACTTCTTGTGAACAAAAAGTTAATTTTTCGTAGGCGAACATGATGCAAATCAATACACTGATATCTAAAACATTGGCAGTTACCAGTCTAGCTACCTGTCGCGCTAACTGTTCGCCACGAAAACACAGTCCATCTAATGTTTCACGTTCCACGTTGCTGGCATGAAGCTGCCGCTGCACATCGCGAATTATTCCTTCTATTCTCCTTATCAACGTCTGTCGAAAATCATCCGCCATGTTTTATTCGCAAAGAACACGTCACGTGATTTCTGGTGGCGGGGAAATGAGCGCGCAGTGCATGCTTTCTTAATGTCAAAGACAAACGATCAAATATCAAGACGAATATCAAGAATGTAATTCAATGTATCTTTAACGTATTCTATAAACTAATAAAATAAAAAGAAATAATGTCAAGACAAGACAAAATGTCATGACGAACATCATAATGTCGAATATCATAATGTCATAACGAACATCATAATGTCGAATATCATAATGTCATAACGAACATCATAATGTCGAATATCATAATGTCATAACGAACATCATAATGTCGAATACCATAATGTCGTAACGAATATCATGTTAATACAGTCTCTATTTTCACGTCAAGTGTACGCTGCCAACACCTAAATGTCACGACAGACATTTTAATTTCAGTATAGATTTCATAATATTAGGACAAAGATAATTTTGACACTGATAACGCGCCATAGTTGTGAGCTAGCATTACAAAGAACAACAAACCATTAATTGTGACAAATCAGCTGATCATGAGGATGTACTGTACAAATACTACTTGTGTTTCGTTGATTTTTGCAGGCTGAACATGAAATAAAGAGCATGATGAATAGGGAGGAAGTAAGTACATCAGTACTTACATTAGTAGATGTTTAAGTACGTGGTACCAGGAACCATTGTAATGTTGCCCCCCCCCCCCCCCGCCCTCCATTAACTGCTAATTAAATTGGTAACCAGATTTCACTGGCAAGTGTTTTGGTGGAATGTGATTACACACCTGGAGCCCTCATTACACTTGCATAAAGGTGGAAGGTGGGTTCCTTGCATAAGCATTTCATGCAATAAGGTTGGTTCACACCTGGAGCTTTCAATATCAAGTGTTGTGATCGAAGGTGTTTACACAACTGGAGCCTTAAACACTTGTATTGAGGTGAAAGGTGGGTTTCTTGCATAGGCATTTCTTGCGATAAGGTCGGTTCACACATGGAGCTTTCAATATCAAGTGTTGTAGTGGGAGTTGTTTACACACCTGGAGCCTTCAACACTTGTATTGAGGTGGAAAGTGGGTGCCTTGCAAAGGCATTTCTTCCAACTAGTCGGTTCACAACTGCAGCTTTCTCTGCAGTGCTTTCGACAAGGTCAGTTTACTCCTGGAGCCAGTGATACTTCCACCTTGGTTTTCTCCTTGGTTTTCTCCTCCTATTCCACCTCAGTGTACCCAAACAGAGAAAGGAAATAGAGACAGGAGAAAGTAATTAACATTCAAAGTTTTTTTACAATTGTGGTCTTTAAATGTCTTTGAAATTCATGGAAAACAAGATGCTCATGAGCCAGTTCAAGACATTTAAAACATCACTACAGCACTATCTGTACTACCCTTAAGTTGCTCATGTTGCAATGCACAACCTGCTACCCATTACCAACAAGTTAATACCCGTAAATTCCCCTTCTTCCGAGACAAAAGCATTCAGAGAAGAGACAATGACATAAATCAAATAAGGTAATTCCTCTGCCGTCAGGACGGGGTCTAGTAATACCAGTTTTTATTTTATTTATTTCCATTTTTTTGGTGGTCACATGCCCCAGGCTTCCACTCAGCCAAAGAATACTTGGCCGGTAATCTTCGGTCGTTTAGCATTTAATCATCAAAATGTTCATGAAAGGAGGAGTAGAAAACCGCGTGATTGGCGATTGAAAGGCAGAAAATCTCCTTCAAAGAGAGTAAGAACGAAGATGTTAACAAGCTTTGAAAGCCAACGATTCAATCTTGTTATTTTCGCCACTTGACCTGAGCCTGCCAAAAAACAAGGTTAAATATTCAACAGTGAAATACAAGCATTTTTCGGCAGTTTTGGTTTACTTTCCCTAAATCTTTAGAGAAATCAGTGTAGAAAAGTACAAAGAATTCAAAGGAGCTGTCTTCCATTCGATGAGAGGAAGGAAAAAGGTGCTGACGAGCTTTGAAAGCCAACGGATCGACCTAACATTCATTTGCATTGTTAATGGCGCAATGACTATTTGGGACAGACTGACTCACGCTATGGTCAAAATATTTCATCGCACTCTTGGTCATGCATACTAAAATAGGGTCAGTGGACCGAAGGAAAGGGGGAAGGTCTTGTCTTGATTTATATCATCATAGCAAACACGCAAAAGGTACGATAAATCAACAACTTCAAAAATTTACACCACTTGGGCTTTTATCTTAAGTGGCCGTAATATATTTTGCACCCAGAGGAGAGAAGAAACAACAGCAGGGTCCAATGCCCTTGGGGCTTTTCTTTTCTTTTTGCTGTTGTTGTTTCTGTTTTCAATCTACATGGCAGATGAGAGGGATAAAACAACAAAAGAAGAGACCTTAGAAGGAATGAAAAAGGTTGGGGAAGAGTAAACAAAAAAGAGAAAGGAAAAGGAAAACAGAAAAAGCAAGAAACAGACGAAGGACATAGAGAAAGGGGAAGGTAATTAAAGAGTTTTCTTATAATTGTGGTATTTAAAGGGACACTGTCACGGACATTCTTACATTTAGGGTGAAAAATGTGCTGAAATTTACATTAAATGCCTTGGCACATACAGAGGATACTCCAAGAACATGAAAAGAAGGAAACAAAATGATCAATTTTCTCAAAGGAAGAACAAACCATAGTCAGATACTGGCGATTTTTCCGCCCGATGTTTTCAAGTTGTAGTCAATTCCATCCAGGATCCGCAGCCAAACACACCTAATTAAGTTTCTCAGAGAACTGGCAGGGTAGTTTAAAACAAAACTCAACTACAATCTTGGGCAAAACTGTTGAGACACTTTGGAATGAATGAGAACATTGACCTTGAAAACCACTTACCACAACAAATCTTTCCCATCTCCCCTTTATCAATGTTGCTTTGCCACCAAAATTCCCCTGATGAAACCTCAGTCCTTCCAAACAACATTGAGTGAGGGGAGGGGGGAGGGAAACCATTTATGCAATCTTGTCGGTGTTTCCATACAAGGAAATAATAAGAAATACGTGCACTAATTGCATTTGTCTCAACTAGTTTTGTCCACGATTGTAGTGGGAAGTGGGAAACAAGATGCTCATTAGCCAATTTAAGATTTTTCAAACATCCATACAGCACAATCTGCACCACCCCAATTTCCTCATGCTGCAATCCACAACCTGCTACCTGTTTTACCCTACATTAATTAAATGCACGCGAAAGCACAGCAATCAATAATTAACTATAATTAAATGATTATAAGACACAACAATCACTAACGAGCCCTAACTGAACGATCAGAAAGCACATCAAACACTGAAGACCACCATCGGGTAAATATTATCTTCACTATGATCTTTGCTTATCGCTGTTATGTTTTCCCTGGATTTCGAACATCATAATTGTATACACTACTTGACTTAATTGACTGGTGAATAAATACACAGTTTGAAACCAGTGGTTGATGTAAACATACCTACAAAAGAATGCACTACCCATCACCAACAACTCAATACCCGCCCACCTTCCCCCTGCCCCAAGACAAAAGCATTCAAAAAAGAGATGACATCAATCAAATAAGGTAATTAGAGATGTGATAATGTACAACTTTTTTTGTTTCTGTTTTCAATCTACATGACAGATGAGAGGGATAAAACAACAAAGGAAGAGACCTCAGAAGGAAAAGAGGAGGCTGAGGGAGAAGAAACTACGATAAAAAGAAAGGGAAATGAAAACAGAAAGAGAAAGAAACAGACGAAGGACATAAGGAAAGGCGAAGGTACATGTAATTAACGTTCAAAGTTTTCTTGTAATTGTGGTCTTAAAATGTCATTCTGAATTCATGAAAAACAAGATGCCCATTTGCCGGATTAAGACATTACAAACATCAGTACAGCACAATCTGCACTGCCTCAAGTTGCTCATGCTGCAATACACAACCTTCTACCCTTCACCTATTAGATGTAATAATGTACATGTTTTTCTGCTTTTTTTAACGTGCATGACAGATGAGAGAGAGAAAAGAACAAAGTCAAAGAGAATAGAAGAGTCATTAGAAGGAAAAAAAGGAGGCCGGGGAAGAAAGAGCAATGAGTCGAAGGAATAGAAGACGGCAGAAAGAAAAGGATAAAAAAAACCCAACTACATACA
Organism: Siderastrea radians; assembly: GCA_964017195.1. NCBI lineage: Eukaryota > Metazoa > Cnidaria > Anthozoa > Scleractinia > Rhizangiidae > Siderastrea > Siderastrea radians. Next base: position 36,473,787 of record OZ024888.1, read on the forward strand.
GGAAAGGAGGGGGAAATGGACAACTGATTGCTTGACAGGAACTAGAGGTTTAATTATCCCATTTAAACTAAGCTACGACAACCTTAACAACCTTAAGACAGCCATCAAAGGTGAAATCCTCCATTGCACAGAGGTAGAACTCACTCAGAGAATGTGATAGAAAAACTTGCAGAGAAGACCAAGAGTATTTGGCCAGGGTCAAAAATACACACAATTTTGTATTACTGTTTGTTTTCTCTTTGTTGAACATATCACATCACACAAGGAGTTCTAAAGTTGTTGAATGAAAGCAAAGGGGCCCATTATAGTATCCCACTGCTATGCGATGCTGTTGCTGTGCAGTTGCTGGTCTGCCATCTGGAATTCCCTTTATAAAGGTTAGCTCATCCATCTTTTTGGACAAACCAGGAACTGATGCTTCCAAATTCTTAGGAAAAATTATTTGTACATGAACATTGTGTTCTGGAAAGGGGTGCTTGAGGAAGTTTCTCCTAAAATTGGCCTACATGAGCAAACATGAATTTGATATCCCTTTGACTACAATAATTTTTTTTGTGTCTAAGTTTATGTTTTTTGTTTTCAAGTTGAAAATGACAGTTCTTTCCAGGTCAGCCACTGAGAAAATTACTTCAGATAAGTCAATTAGCCAATCAATATTTGTGGAAAAGCGCTTGACTTTCTCGGGCTCGCATGGCTGGCTTCTACAGACCATTCCGCCAATTTCAGCAAAAGACAGAAGACTCAAATTGATTTCACTTAATAGTGAATAAAGAAAACACACTAATATTTACTACTTTAGCTTAGTAATTTGATACCATCCTTCATACACAAACAGCAATTGTCAATAGAGTGTAAGTGAGAAAACTGTCCTCTTACCTAAGTGTGCAGTTGTACATGACCAATCCAAAAATCAACCCAGATACTGCAAGATGCCCTTTGCCTTTGTAACACAGAGCTTGAGGGAAAACGCGCCACACCCCATGATGATGGCGGCGAGTCGAAGCAGCAATCCACCGCCACACTTCGGGATTTGCACTCAAAGAAGTCCCTGACTTCTCAAGTTGATGCCTTTCTTGCGCACCTGGCAGAGAGTAGTAGTGAAGACAGTGGTGGGGACGATATCAACCCCTCTCGTACGTCCAGAGGTAGGCGTCACAGCTTAAAATCGGGCAAGGCGAGCAAATTGACTAGTTGTGTGATTCACCCACAGTTATGGGCCCACAGCCATTTGAGCTTATCTTACATTTCTACACTTAGGCGGGGTTTCACCTGAATTTTGGTAAAAAAATGCATTTCTGTTTTTTCTCAAAATTGGCAACTTTAACGACTTAACTTAACATTGGGAAATGATTTTTTCCGTTTTACTTACCATTTCGCTGTAAATTAACGGTCTATTTACAAGAGGTGAAAATCTGGGGATGCGTTACCATGGCAATGATAATAGTATGTTTTTTCTCTGCTGTTTACGGCCTTTTCTGGTTGATTTCTCGAGGAAACACGAATGTGATACTTGGTGACGCATACATGATGGAAAATACTTCGAATTGCACCCTGGAATATATTTCCCATTGAAACCGAAGGTTGAGATCGCTTTTCGAAATGGTGCTCAAGAGTAGTCAAAATATTGTTGTAAATGGCTGGAAAAAGGCAAAGAAGCCTCTACAGACGAAAACGGAAAGGAAAAGGATTTGGTGGGTGTAAAAGAAAGGGAAAAATTCGGGAAAAAAACCCGTCAGAAGAAGTAGAAATCGATCGAGCAAAACCGAGCATCTCTCCAGTGACCACTCACGAGGGAGCTGATGCTTCAGACTCTTGAGGACTCTGATCAACCACTCAGTTCAACAGTGAAGAAGACGAAGCTGTTCCATTCAACGGAGGGATCACTGAATAGCTCGGATGAAGAATCAACTGGGCAATGCGAAGCAACTGGCTACAGACTAATTGATTTGCAAAGTCTATCTTCAGTGCTCTCTGCAGCACATAAATGTGAAGAGGGTGAGAAAATTGCCTTGACAGATTTGACCAAACCGTTTGATTGTTCTTCCGGGCTGAAAAACAAACCGATTTCATTGTATAATTTATCTTAGTGTTTTTGTGGCTTTGATTTTGTTGTTTGTGCTTAAATATTTTGGCACTTGTAGTTCCATATTTATTGAACTAGGAGTTTTGTTTTCAAAAGGCATGTAACAGATGCCACACTAGACATTTCAAATAAACATTGTCTCATACTGCACGTCTTTTTGTTTCTTCAGCAAACATCATTCGTCAAGAAACTGAAAGTGGTCGGGCAGGGTTAAAGTCTGACCTTTCCCTCATTTGCAGTGCTTGTGACAAAAGCACTTCACTCCAGACATCTGCCAACATCACAAAAAGGGGAAAGTCCTTTGTTGTAAACAAAAGAGCTGTTTTTCACTCTCTGGAATCGGGGACTGGTTATGAAGGGCTTTCATCCTTCTGTGGAATCATGAACATGCCTTGTATGTTGACAAGTTCCTACTACAAACAGGTAGACAGCATCCTAGGCATTGTAGAAGATTATACACAGGAAGAGCTCACAAGTGCAGGTCAGAGGCTGCGAAACATCATCCTTGATGAAAACCCAGAACTTGACATTAATGAGACTTTGGATGCAGCTGTTAGCTTTGATGGCACCTGGACCAAGCGAGGGTTTACCTCTTTGACAGGGGTAGTCTTTGCAATCTCAGTAGACAGTGGTGAGGTTTTGGACTATGCTGTCTTGTCAAAAGCTTGCCAAAAGTGTGCTCGCAAAGAGTCACAGTGTGAAGGGGACGACGAGAGCTTTCAGGAGTGGAGTCCACAAAGGAGCAGAATGTAGAAAGGACATCATGGAGAAACTTTCAATTCCTGGTGGGACACACACAAGCCGTGCCTTTAGGCTAAAGGATAACAAGCGTTTGCGGAAAGCAGACACCCGAGCTACGGCCAAGGAAAAGAAGAGCCGCCAGGCAGTCCAACTTGTTCGCACACGACGAGAAGAAGCCCTCCAAAACCTTGAAGGAATTACTTATGAGGCTGGGGGATTCTGATTGGTTACCTTTTGCCTCTAGAAACTAAATCTGGCTAGTTTTCCACCCCTTGATGTTTTTGTTCGAGCCATCATAATATACAATCTGTTATAAACTTTTAGTCTGTTTTCTCAAAACGATCGATTTTCACCTTTGAGAAAAGATATCTCAAGAAGAATTTAAGCTATTGGCCTGAAATTTTCGGGACAGATAGAATGAAGGAATTTTCCAAAGGCTTGCTGGGGGAAAAAATGACCAATTAATATTCACCTAGTTTTTCAGTGTGTAAGTTGAGATGGTTGCTTTAATGTGTGATATTACAATTTTGTAAAATCCTTCATTCATATCAACAATTAGTTCTTATTCTTTGAAATGACATAAAAAGTTTATTTTTCTGTCAAATTTATAAAGAGAAATCTTTTCTCAAGTATCCATGGGTTTTGCACTGTGGGTGGTATTTTTGACTGCCTGGTGTCCAGTTACTTTTGCTGATACTGCACAAAAACAGCCATTGTTAGAATCTTTGGTTTGCAAGCTTTCCAGTGATATATAGTTTGCCATGGTTTGGATTAAAACTGTAAGAGCTACTGAAGATACAAAAAGTGTGCTTTTTTCAGGTGAAACCCCGCCTTTCTAAAGACAAAGCATATGATGACTTGACTTCAGCGGAGTTTATGGATACGTCGCAATTTTGCAAAAACCAAATTTATCTTTGCTGGAGTTTTGTGCCTGCATCGATCACCTTGTGTCCTTGATGTATCTGGCCACGCAGTTTACCTGGTCTTCGGTGCGTGATCTTCACCAAGCCTTTTTATTTGAAATTGAGTGCCGTGGGGCTAATTGAGGCGATTCTTTCACCCATTTGGAGGCAAGAATCTTGGACAGGAACTCCTCGTCCTGAAAGTTTAACCCCGGCGGTTTTCTTCTGCCAAGATTTCCAACATGGAACCTGTAAAGTGACCAAGGATCACAACGGCACAATTCGGGAAGAACAGAAATGGTTACAGCACATTTGCGCTCATTGTTAAGTATATTCTCGAACAGTCAGCTGCCACACGGAAAGATTGCCCCTTGGTGGCAGAAAAAAATTTCAACGACCAATCCTTCTGAGACACCCATATCCTGACTACAAAATTCGTGTTTTTAAGATGCTAGACCTTGTACACCAGACTTTTGGTTCCTTTTGTAGCCTTCATTAACAAGCATTTCACCGTGACTCTAGACTTAACGTATCATCTCAAGACCCTAGACATTCCGTGCAGGGTCAGTCTTTTCCAGGCTCAAGACTTGGCGGGGTGGATACAACCTTCCTTTCTCATGATGTTAAAGTAGGTAATAATGCTATGTCACCGTCGTCAACATTGGCTTATCCCACTGTTGATTCTTCCCTTAGATTTTAGGGGGTAAACACTGCAGTTAGTCCTAGTCTTACGTTCACTTCACCAGTTGCATTTTATTTGCCTCCCACGCCACATACTTTTGTTTCATTGCACAACCAAGTACACGCGATAGAGCTAACGAATTTTTTAGGCGAGCAATTGGGTGTGCCAAAGTCGTTAAATATTTCTGTGGGGTCGTTATTACGCGATTATTCTGATGTGGCCATTTGCTACTTTTTACAATTTGGCTGGCCTATCGGTTATGATTAAAGTCGTGGCCTTTCACCTTCAGACGAATTTCGAAACCACTCTGGTGCTCTACGTCTGCTGTTGATAGCTATCTGTCATAAGATCTTGAGTTCGGTTCAGTGTCTGGTCCATTTGCACGGGACCCATTTTCAGGCCATGTAGCTCTCCATTGAATTCTGTTCCGAAACCTGACTTGGACAAGCGCCGTTTTATTCTCGATCTTAGCTGGCCGGCCGGGTCATCAGTTAATGACGAGATTTCTAAACACTTCTATTTGGGTGAACCGGGAACACTCACGTATCCAACTGTTGATGATATCGCGGATCGTATTGTGCAACTCGGGACTGGTTGTTTGCTGTTCAAATGGGATCCCAAGCGTGCTTATTGTCAGTTGCCAGTGGATCCTTTCAATTACCCTTTGTTGGGCTACTTGTGGCGTGATAAATTGTATTTTGATGTTCATTTGCCCATGGAGCTTTGTTCAGCTGCGATGGCTTGTCAGCATGTCACTAACGCAGTTTGTTTTATTCTTTCCCAGTCAGATTGTCAGGTTTTAAGTTATTTAGATGATTTTATGGGTATCTCCCCACCTTCTACTGCCTCCAAACACTACCTGCTTAGTGGATCTCTATTGCATGACTAAGGGCTACAGGAGTCTCCTCACAAAGCATGCCCTCCGTCCACTCAAATGACTTGTCTAGGTGCTCTTTTCGACACCGTCAACGTTACAATGACTATTACTCCGGATTGTTTACATGAACCACAGGAAGATTTCTTGCCATGATGGCTTCGAAAGAAATCAGCCTCCAAGACCGAGTTACAGTCGTTGATCGGCAAATTAGCCTTTGTCTCCAAGTGCGTTTGGTCAGGCCGTTTGTTTGTGTTGTATCTTGGATACTTTACGTTCGCTGCGGCATAATCATCATCAGATCAATCTATGTGCCGAATTAAGGAAAGACATCCATTGGTGGATTCGGTTTATTAGCTTCTACAATGGTGTTTCGCTCATCCCTATACATGTCTGGTTTTCGCCAGATAGTATTTTTTCCACCGATGCTTGTTTAACCGGCTGCAGCAACATGTCCGCTGATCAGTACCTTCATGTCCAGTTTCCTTTGAATGTGCTCCTCTGCTTTTCAGCCATTCATCTACTCGAGGCTTTAGCTATTGTTGTCGGTCTTCGGTTTGTGGGGTCATAACTGGCATGGACTACGCATTGCAGTGTACTGCGATAATCTTTCTGTGGTTCCTTCTTTCAATTCCAAGGGCGATCAGGATAAATTGTTAGCCAGTTCCCTGCGAGAAATTTGGTTTCTCGCTGCAGTTCACGAGTTTGAGATGTGTGCTTGACACCTATTGAGTTCCGAAAATCGTGGGGCCGATTTACTTATGCTGTGTTTACGCGTTTTACCAAGATATTGGAGTTTACTAACCTAGGTAAATATTTTGCATGTGTAAACACAGACTGATACCATGGTAAATGCCGCCCGAGACAATAGAAAGTTAACCAAGGTAAAAGTTTGATTAACCCTGTGATCAGGCATGGTTTAGGTTGGTAACCAAGATCGAGATGACAGATATATCTGCTTGTGGTCCCATAGTATTTCACATCCCGTGGTGTCCAGATTGCGTCAATCTCATTCAAGTACGTTTTTGTGACTTCGTTTTCACGTTTGTTTTTGATCTACGAGTCATGGCAAACACAAAGACATAAATCCTCACAACGACAAACAACTCGAAAGGTAAAGTTAAAATCGTTGCATTGCTAATTTGCTAAAATTTCCTTCTTGCTGCAATTTCAGTTGATTCTCTGTATTTATTCTCCATCTCTTATTTTACCAGGGAAGATGCATATTCCACGTATTCGCCATTTAGTTACGCGCTACAACACCCACTTCAACACCTGGCGTACAATCAACAATTCCTTCCAAATATTCCTCATCAATATTATGGCCCAGCTATGAGTTCTTCGTTGCAGATGATGGCACCGCCGTTTTCTAATTCTCCTGCCCATGTGGCTCTGACTTCAACAACAAATGCGACAATAAATGAAGATAGTGGGGCACAAAGGAAAAATAATCGGTGCAGCAACACAGAAGAAAGGATCTTGATTGAATTGTTTGGTGAGAACGAGGATAAGCTACGGTACAAGGCATTCAATTCCCCAGAGTGCCAGTCTATCGCACGGCAACTGCAGCAGAAATGCAAACGAGAGAACGTGGAAAGCAACAAATCCGCACAGCAGTGCAAAAATATAATGGCCAACCTGACAAAAAAATATAAGACCGTAAAAGATAAACTGAGAACAACAGGCTATGGAAAGGGGGGAGATGACGAGCTAGACAAGGAAAACGAAAGTGAAACTGACCTTATACAAAAGCATTTTAACGACATGGACGCCATTCTCGGTAACCGAGAAGCGGTAAATCCCAAGCATGTGCTTTCATCCTCAACATTCTCGGCTTTAATTCAAGAAAACGCATTGGTGTCGAGCTTGTTTCGTATTCAAACTTCTCAGCCGTCATGCGGTAAAACATATTTTGCATTGAGCCCGTTTTGTCTTCAAAATTACTGGCCACCAGTTGGCAAATAATTGTTCCTCTTGCTGTTTGCTTATCTCGCCATTGACCAAATTAAATGTCATTTTGCCATAAAAATGAGCGTTGAAATGCACATTCGTGTAGCCCTTCGCATCGATTCCCGCTCAAACCAGAAGTAAAATTTTACCCCTATTGTGATTGGTCTGAAAGCAACCGTAACCCTGTTTCTTTTGCTCTAAACTCGACTTGTGATTGGTAGAAAAACGTTGGGTGGCCCCAGTTGAATTCGTTGCACTGTAAGAGGAATGTAAACCAGAAATCACCAAGTCACCAACCAAATAACTCTCCACTGTAAAATTGTGGTTGATTCCACACTGCCAGATTTATCTATATACTGGCTCTCATTCAAAAAAGCAAACAAAGACTGAATACATGTTATTTATAACCATCAATATCAAGTTATGCCTATCAATGTTAAGCCTGAGGGAGGGGGGAGAGGGGTAGAGGTGGGGACTTTGACATTTTCTGGAAGTATAAGTCTGTCAAAGCACCACTTGACAGAACAACCTGGCGGGTAAAAGGTAGCCAAATAGGTCAGAAAGTCTTCAAATAACATTTTGACCACTCGAGCTTAACATTAATAGGTGCATAAGGGTCCCTCTCGTGGTATGTTGTCCTATTAAAAGAACGTTGCCAAATGCTATACTGCGGTTATCTGAGCTACATAAATTAACCATCAACAGTGTTTTTCACAACTTCCTGGTCTAGCTCTCAAAAGTAAAACCAAACTCATTTGTGAAAGTGTAATGGCAGTTCACAACAGCTTGGGATGTCTTTCACACATATTGGATGGCAAAAGGTTTGTCCTTGTTGCAAATAACGTTTGCGCTTCCTCTCCTCTTTCCTTGAAAATTTCGGTTGATGTATTCTGACAGCGCTTCGCGAGTTATTTGGCCCAAGCCCGACAAGTCCCTGATTAGATGCCTCTTCTCTGTGTACTGAATGGAAATTGTTTTCCTTGTTTCTGTTAGGAGACGCCAAATTCACTACAAGCCTTCCGCACAGCTCTCAAAAGTAAACTGAACACTTGAATGAGAATATCTCGTATAAACTTTATCTGCCAAGCATTGTGCGCTTTCATTCGTGGGTCAACCTTCTTTTTATTGTTGATATCCAATGCTGTATTTCCTCCAACATGATTTCTCGCGCTGGGATTTGGGAGCAAAGAACCTCGAATTTACCCTGTAGTCTTTCAATGAAGCATGAATGCCACGATTTGTACTGGTGAGATCGGCTGCCATGTTGAAATGTTTTTTAGTTGACAACCGCAGGACACGTATTTTTGTGGGCTCAAATATGCGCATTTCTCAAGCCAAATGGCCCGGCGTGAATCCTAATTCGGCTTTTAATCATGGGTAAGTTACCAACTAAAGCCGGAAGCCTACTGGGGAGTTCAAAATTTGCAGAGAAACGTCCTTATTTCTGAAAGTTGGAAACATTATTGATAATAATAATCAATTATTTGTGGTATGATCACCACTCTTAACTTTTGAATCTGCACCTTCCTCTGTTTCTTAATTGACCTCAGCTTCCCTTCTTTGTTTTCAACACATCAGTTTGGAATTTAGGTGAAATTCTTTATTTTGGTCTTCAATGTCTAATAAGAATGAGCCATTTGCTTCGAGTTGGTCACATGATACAAAATCTGCCATGCTGGAGAGCAAGCAGTGCAGTGGGACACTGAAAATAAGGGGTAGTAGCATATATAAATTATACAAATAGCTACAATCGCGGCCACAATTCCTTGAAACACCCTGCTCCCCCATTCAATGTTGACGAAAGTAAAATATTTTTTGTCAGAAACAACATTGAAAAGGGGAAAGGGAGCTCACTTGAAAAACTGTTTCAAGGTTTGTGACCGGGATTGTGTGATGCACAACAGGGTGTCTGAATGTTATCAGATGTTTTGATATTACAACAACTAAAGCATTAGCGTAGAGATGGGTAAAATGGTCACGAAAGGATAGTGATGTGAATAGCGTGTTTCTTTGAAGCAACAAATGTTTCATTTATTTTTTCATGCCCAGTAATGTTTCCAAAACACGCAATATGTTATGTTGGTGGAAATAATGTAAAAATAAACACTCTGTTGTACATATCGGTTAAGAAACAGAGTTTTACGGATAACACGAGACTAACAAAAATAGTTTATTCGAGACAATCCGCAGCAGAAGAAAGAGCTTTGATACCATCACCTGCAACCATAATGAAAGTTCTAAGGGATGTTCAGCGTCGTTCTTTTCATCGCTCCAAAGACGAGAATACGTCTTTGAGACAAGGTAGGCGTCAAAAGTTAACCCTTTAAGGCCTAAGAGTGCAAATTCGCACTCCTTTTTGGCAGCCCTGAAATCCGAAGAGTGCACATCCGCACTCTTTTACTTACCATCTATCAGCCAATCAAAAACATTGTTATTGTCTTTTAATGGCTACCAAGCACTATCAGCCAATCAGATGAAGCGTTAGATTGAGTCTTCGTAAGGCCACGTGAAATGGGTTTCATACAAAATATGTGAGAAACCTGCCTCTCGGTTATGCCGGTCTACATTTTCTTTGCATAATGGCGGCGGTATGTGGTTCAAACTCTGATGAATCGGACTTTCAAGACGAAGGAGAAAACGATAGTGGCAGCGAAAGCGACATTTCTGTCTCTACTGTAAATACAGAAGATCTATCAGATCTATCATTCTCAGAAGATGAAGACGGAGATGGTGAAGTGGGATGGAGTCGCGATCCAGCGCCGGTAAACACGACTCCTTTCACATCAAGAACAGGAGCTGTTAGTAGAATTCCAGAAGACGGAACTGCAAAGGACTTTTTTGACCTTTTCGTCTCTGATGAAGTGTTTGAAGCCTTCGTGGAAGAAACGAATCGCTACGCTAGACAGTGTATTGCACATAAACCGGACCAAAGGTGGCGAGAAACTAACGTGGAAGAAATGAAAGCATACTTCGGGCTCAACATTCTGTTTGGGATCAAGAAGCTTCCCGACACTGACTTGTATTGGTCCAAGGATCCAGCTCTTGGTGTTACCTATGTGCAGAAAGTAATGCCTAGAGATAGATTTGACAAATTAACTCAATATCTCCACATCAATGACAATGAAAAGGCTGCTCCACGCGGACACCGTGACCACGACAAGCTATTCAAAATTCGTCCTTTGTTCGAAGCTGTCAACAGAAAGTTCCTTGAAGAATATCAACCGTCCCAAAACGTCTCAGTCGATGAAGCAATGATTGCTTTCAAAGGACAATTAGCAATGAAACAATATCTTCCATTGAAACCTGTGAAAAGAGGAATCAAAGTGTGGATATGTGCTGACGCATCGAATGGTTTTGTTTGTAATATGCAAGTCTACACCGGAAAGAAAGATGGCGGCGCAACTGAACATGGACTCGGTTACCGTGTTGTTCGAGATTTAACACGACCTTTCATCAACAAAAACCATCATGTTTTTGCTGACAATTTCTTTACATCCATTCCATTAGCTTGCAATTTGTTAAGAGACAACACTTATTTCTGTGGAACTGTTCGTTACAATCGGCGTGGCTTCCCTTCGAGTTTGAATCCAACGCGAGCTGATGTGAAGGCACTACGAAAAGGAGAATCTAAATTCTGCCGCCGCGGGAACTTAGTCGCTTCTGTTTGGAAGGACACAAAGTTGGTTCACTTTCTCAGCACACAATCAAATCCTGTTGGAAATCACACTGTGAATAGAAAGCAAAAGGACGGAACAATCGTTCAAATTCCTACAGTTCCCGTTGTTGTTGATTACAACAAGAACATGGGTGGAGTGGATCTGAGTGATCAACAACGCCAATACTATGCTGTGGGCAGAGAGTCTCGCAAGTGGTGGAGCTACCTTCTGTGGTTCTTCATTGATGTGAGCATAGTTAATGCTCACATTCTAGAGTGTCAGGCGGACAATCATCGCTCAAGATCCCAGTTGAAATTTAGACTTGAGTTGTCGAAGATGCTCATCGGTGACTTTTCAAGTCGTTCACTAACAGTTTCGGAAGGAAGAATTACATGTGGACATTGGCCTGTGGCTACAACGCGAGGGCGATGCAAACGCTGTTTGAAACGAAAGAGCACTAAGTTTTGTCAAATTTCATGTATGGCTTGTAACAAGCGAGTATGCTTGGATTGTTTTGCCAATCACACTGATGGCGATTTGTCATAAATATGGCGCGAATTTCAAAAGTTCATGATCGAACATTTTGGCTTACATTTTCAGAAAATGGTCTGTATGGGAACATGTGCTTGCAAAGATGTAAATACAGTTAATTGTTTGTTCTGTTTTTGCTTTTTTGTGTCCAGTAGGACTAGAACATTGATGTAAATAGAACTTTGTTTCTGCTATGAATGACACGCAGATATGGGAATAACCAGTCTGAGACATTGTTCTTAAAACAAGTTTATTTTAATCAGTTTGCTCTGTATATTTGATAGTATAAATTATATCATTAAATAGTTTTATCATTTGGCAACAACTTTTGTTTGTATCATTTTGCTGTATGGTGCTTTGCTTTTGCTGTAAAGAGCTTTTTCTGAACCTACCTGAAATTACTCCTAAAATTCCTGGAAGCCCTTAGGGAAGAGGGTCATATTTCCGATTGGGCCTGTAGGCCTTAAAGGGTTAACGGACCGGCAGCAGAGACGTATTATCAGGGCCCTGTTTTAATTAAGGCGTACGGGGGGAATTTGACTGCTAGGCGCATTATGAAAGAGATGAACAATTCAGAAACAGATGTCTTTCTTCGCAGTATTCGTCGCTTTATTAATAGCAAAGGTGTTGGGTATCTTCAGGCCTATAAAAAGGGCTTCCTTATTGTCAGTGAAATAATGCGTTGACTGGCAACCTCAACTAGTATCGGCCTTAAAATATGTTAGCAAAGTGAAGACTGCATGTCTACAAAGAGACGTCACAGAAGCTACTTTTATAGGGCAATTTAAAAATATATATATAAAAAAGATTTTTTACTCTCCTAAAAACTTCTACTGAAATTTACAGATGTTGATGTTATCTCTGTCAAAGGGTAACGTGTCAACGGTAAACCGTTGTCACTGTAAAGGGAGATCACAGTGAGACTCTCAATTTAATCACACAATGGTTTACCGTTGTAAAAAGGTTAAAATACAGTACCTCATTTCTAAAGTGAGTAGCAAATAGAAGGGATTTTGAGCCACATTTATGCCTACTTTTTGTTGTCATAACAGGCCGGATTACTCCAAAATAAAAGAAAAAACAGTGGTTTACCGTGATGGTTTATCGTCTGTCGAAACATTAACAGATATAATTGCACAATTAGTTAAAACAATAACAGTGCGATATTTCTCTGCTACTAACTACTGTTCAGTGTCATTTAGAATCAATTTCGCAAAACATTCTGGACACGGAGGAACGTTCAGTACTTTGCTCCTTTTCAGGAATCTGCGAAAAGAAACTAGAAATGCGCCAACGAACTCTCATCATCTTGGTTTCCTTTGCGTCAATACACTCACCCTTAATAAATATCAACTCATGCTTACTGGTGCAAAAAATAGGCTATCTGCACAAAATACAATGTCTTTAGGAAAATGGCTTTTGGAACTTTGCATTTTAACGCTTCAGTTTAATACACAGTATGTGCCTACGTCGTCAAAACCTTACTAAAAAAGAATCACACCGAACTCAAACTATTGTTCCCGTTATTTTGAATGTTTTTGTCATCTCCATATTTTGAAACCTCAAGAGAAAAAAAATCTATTTTGGGCTCTATTAAGACATTTACTTTCTTTTTAACTTTATTACGACATTCACTTTGTATTGACGTGTAGGCTCTGTAATTCAGGTGGTAATGAGTCTTGTGGGGTTTATGATAATCGTTGAACTCTGGTGTGATCTCATTTAGAGACAACCATTAAGTAAATTTTGTCAAAAGATTTCTTAACTCCTTTATTGCATGTTTCTAACGAGTACAAGTGACAATTCATAAAGACAGGGTGATGTATACACTACAATTCAATTCTCGAGCCATAAAATATTTTTTGTCAGAAACAACATTGAAAAGGGGAAAGGGGAGCTCACTTGAAAAACTGTTTCAAGGTTTGTGGCCGGGATTGTAGATACATGCTCTTTTTTTCTGACTCACTGAACTGCTCCTCTCCAGCATGTCATTTTTGTATCACTTGACCAACCAGCTGCAAAGGGCCTGTCCATTGCAGTGTAATAATTGTAATTGAGAATTCATAATCAGTGGCAGCAAATAAATATTTGGATATTATTCTTATTCACAGAGAAGAAGTGAGTGTGTTCAAAACCATTTCAAAAAAACAAAACTAAAGAAGATTGCAAAGGCGGCTTACCTGGGGCCAAAGGACGATGATCCAAGTGGTAATGAAAGAAGTTCACTTTTGTTTGCTTTCTAGAAACAAGACTGCTTTTATCAATGTATTACGGTCAAACTTAAAAGACAAATTAACAGCTGTAGCAATTATGTTTCTTGCATTTTCTAGACATGTATTCCATGCTTCAGCTGAGTAAATTATTTAAAAGAGAGCAATGAAGAATTACCTTTACCACAATAAAATTCCGAAGGGAATTCCACTTTAAATGAAGTTTTGAGAAACTTTATTTTCTTATACTTTCTTATCTACTCTGCAGCACAGTACGCAAAACATTCTGCAAATGAAAACGCCCTATATATTATAGTGCTGAAAGAAAGTGACTGTAGCAAGGAAAATTCCTTTGAGTTAACAGTGAGAATTAAGGTCCAGATACAGTTGCAAAAGAGGCAATATCGCGCACAACATTGCATGCAACAAAATTGCAGCATGTCCACCTCTAAATATACTTTGTCATTCTTCTCCTGATTTGTTGCATGCGATATACTATGTGCAACAAAATCAAAGCGGACACACAGTGTTGCATACAACATCCCATGTAAATATTGCTGCACTGTATGTCCACAACCTTTTATTAGGTCCATAGAAATAAAAGAAACAAATAATGGTAACAGATGTACTTTTTCAGTGTGCAACCATAATTTTTCCTGTGTTACTTTGTGTTACAAACAGGGAAATTTGAGTTTCCAAAGTTGTTAAACAGATGTAAGCGATTTTGTTTAGTTAATTGTGACTTTTTCTGATCCATCACATTAGTTTTTATTGTCATGTCATGTGGTGTTTGGTGATCTATCACATCTTCAATCATTTCCTTGTTTTATTACAAAAGGCAACAAGCAGGACTCACCTGTGTTTAATGAACCACTGAGAAAGCTTGAAATTCAATGACCAAAGATTGAAAATTTAGTTTTATAAATCACTTGCGAGTCTCTATCTACTCTCTCTCCACAAAGTTTGGGGCTCTGGGAACACAAATATTCCCTTTGTTTCCACTCAAGTGAAAAACTTTTTCTTGAATATCAGCCACATTGATGACACATTTCCTATGGACAGGAAGGAAATATAAAATAAATTTGTAACTGAACGTTTCAGACAGGTCCATGTAGAGTCTCCATTATACTACAGGTTGAGATGGCACCATGACCAGTCAATCCATGATTCGACCCAAGACGGCAATAAGACACGTCAATCCATGAATCTAGCCCAAGACGGCAACAAGACCAGTCAATCCATGATTCGACCCCAAGACGGCGACAAGACGTGGCAATCCATGAATCTAGCCCAAGACGGCAACGAGACCAGTCAATCCATGATTCGACCCCAAGACGGTGACAAGACACGTCAATCCATGAATCTAGCCCAAACACGGCAACCAGACCAGTCTATCCATGATTCCACCCCAAGATGGCGACGAGACATGGCAATCCATGAATCTAGCCCAAGACGGCAACAAGACCAGTCTATCCATGATTTGACTCCAAGACGGGGACGAGACATGGCAATCTACGAATCTACCCCAAGACGGCAACAAGACACGTCAATCCACTACAGTTCCACCCCAAGATGGCAATGAGGCAAGTCAATCGAAAGTTCTTCCCCAAGGCACCATCCAGACACATCAATCAACAATTCTTCCTCTGTACCTGCAGAAGCACCGACTTTATTTGCTTGGTTTGTCAAGCTGGAGTAAATGATTTAACCTAAAAGTGATGAAATAATTTAAGAAATAATTATTGTAACAGGTCAATGGTTGGGTGGCACCTTTGATTGTCTATGAAGTTTACGTGAGTCAAATTGCAGGTTCTTTTTGTACAGTGACACACCTTTTTGTGTGTCCTGTTCCTTTAATAGCAAGTGTACACTGATCAGTATCTAGAAAGCTTAATAGATGAAGAATTGGGCATATTTGTAGTATTAAGCATTACCCCTTTTCAGTGTTCTCCTTAGGTATTTTAGGCCAGGCGGGCCGCCTGGCTTGATTCGCTGGAACATCGTTGCCGCCTGGCTTAAAAATGAAGATTTAACCCAATGTAAGCTTAATTTGAGATTTGGAAATGGGAATTCCTATCCATAAGTTAAGAAGAAATCACTCAATAAAGTTGATGAAACATTGCCTGGTGTTTTTTTACTGTGTTTTCTCGCAATTAATATGGTTATTTAAGTGATTTACCCTTACATGAATATGTTCAAACCTGTGAGGCATTCGTTTCGGTGAACGGCAGCCACCTTTAAAGTGTCCCGAGAACACAAGGACACTTCAAGGTGTCATTCATGAAATACTAAACCAAATTCCCGCGTTCGTGGAAGGAGTGTCAAAAATGGCGAGCTCAGTGGACTCAGCGTGTTCAGAAAAGAAAAGAAAAGCTTCCCAAAGTAAGTTAAGTTCATTTTTTCTCTGGAAAAGAGACAGAAAGGAGAAAGTAATGCGGCCGGGGAAGAAGTTCAGTCGGAGCTCTCAACATCTGTTAATTCAAAACACCGAAAATCAGGTTTTGATCCAGCTTGGCTGAAGGACTTTCCGTGGCTTGAGACTACTATAAACAATGACAGTGGGAGTGATAATCACAATGGTATGTTATGCAAGTTGTGTAGAAAACATAACCAAAGACCCCAGAGAGTAAGACAAGAATGTGCTGTTTGGGTTGATGTTCCGTGTTTCAACTTCAAACGGGAAACTTTAAAAGAACACGAAAAAACAAATCACCACAATGTTGCAGTTAATATGGATGTTCAACTTGGTTTAACAGCTGTTGATGGTGGTATAGAAGGTGCCTTTAAAGAAGTGTCGAGTGCTGAACGAAAGGCATTTATTGGTCACTTAAAATGTAAGTACTGGCTTATAAAGGCGAAAGTGTCACACACAACTAACTTTGAGTCATTGATTGAACTGTGCGAGTCACTGGGATGTGAATATCTTCAAAAGATAAGAAAAGCAGACAATGCAAAGTATACATTGGAACGGTTCATGCAGGAAGTTGTTGAAGCTCTTGGAAAAGTTGTCCATGATGACGTTTTGAAGGAAGTAAAGGCTTCACCTTTCTTTGCTATCTTAGCTGATGAAACAACTGACATCGCCGTTCTTGAACAGCTTATTTTGTATGTGAGATATGTTTCAGATAAAGGAATCATTAAGTGTTCATTTCTTGGAACATTTGAGCTTTCAAATTGCAAAGCTCAAACAATAACTGATAAGATCTGTTCTGTGTGCAATGACCTAGACTTATCAATGACTGAAAAAATGTGTGGTTTTGGAAGTGATGGGGCAAGTACTATGATTGGTAGCAGAAATGGTGTGGCAGCAAAATTAAAGGCGAAAGTCCCTTGGCTGGTAAATAACCACTGTGTGGCACATAGACTAGCTCTTGCCTGTTCACAGGCAGCTGAAGCAATTCCATACATGAAGAAATTTAAAGATATTGTTGCCCAATTGTTTCGATTTTATGACTATTCAGCAGTCAGAACAGCAGGACTAAAGGATATTCAGAGTGTTCTCGGAGCACCTGATCTGAAGCTGAAAAGAGCCAGTGACACCCGATGGCTGTCACATGATCAAGCAATAACAGCAATTCGCAAATCTCTGCCGTCAATTATAACAAGCCTTCAGAAAGAGGCAACAGAAAGGAATGATGCACAGGCACTGGGTCTTAGCAAGTTTATTTGCACATATCAGTTTGTTGCAAGTGTCTACATGATGTCAGACATATTACCTATCCTATCACACCTGTCCAAGCTTTTTCAAAAAGAGAATTTGGACTTCTCTCTGATTCAGCCACTGGTGAAGTCTACAGTTACGCAGCTAGAAACTTTAAAGAGTGTTCCTGGGGCATTTTTTCAGCAAGTTGATGGTGTCATTAGTAATCAACTAAAGGACTTTGATATCAGAAGCTCATCAAAGGACAATTTCAAGCATAATGTTTACAATAAATATTTGGAAAACCTTTGCAAACATGTTGAGGATAGATTTCCAGATGCTGGTCTTCTAGAATCCTTTTCAGTGTTTGATTCCTCCACTTGGCCAGAAGAGTATTTACCAGGTGATGGTGAGGAACACATTGAGGAACTGATCAAGCACTATCAGCCTGTTGTGGAGCACCAAGCTACTTTGGCAGAGTGGAAAACCTTTGTGAATGCTGTCCAGGCAAAGGCTGATTTAAAAGGCAAAGACAGTCGAGAGTTGTTGACAGCTTTGGTTCAGCAGACATCCTTACAGCACATATTTCCCAATTTGCATAAGTTAGCTGTGATTGCCCTTGTCATACCAATGTCCAGTGCAGATTGTGAAAGAGGATTCTCTGCCTTGAAGAGGATCAAAACTAAGCTACGGAATAGACTCAGTAACAGGATCCTGAACCATCTTTTAACGATTTCTATTGAAGGACCAAAGCTGGAAGAATTTGATTTCGAGAGAGCTGCTGACATTTGGGGGGCTCAGAAAAACAGGAGAATAACAGTTACTTCATAAAGTACACACAAACTTTACTTAACTTCACTTTATGAAGACAAGTAACTGTTATTTTCCTGTTTTTCTGAGTACTTTACTAAGTTACTTCATAAACAATGTACAAGTAAGTCGTAAGTTTGTAAATCTTTATTAATTTTCTATTCAGGCCACAGGAAGGTTCTTATGAAAATCAAATTCAGAATAAACCTCATTGCCAGGATCTCTCCTCATCTCTCGCTCAGGGAGTGGGGAGAGACCCTGGGAGAGAGCTTGAAGAGAGTACCCCCTGGCCTTCCAAAAATCCTGGGGAGAACACTGCTTTTTATAATTTAGTCGGTTGTTAAGATATCAAGGTGTGATGTTTACATATTATGGGATTCATTAGATGAAATATTTAATACATCAAGGCTCTTAGGAGACCGTTTCCTTCCTCATAGTCTGTGGAATGTTTTGGGCAAGTCGGGCTTTGCATGGGGAAGTTCTTATACACCTTCAATGCAAATTCTTGTGTGCAAGCTTACAACATTCTCCTTCGTCCAATGCAATTATTGACGATGAATGCAATGTTCAGAAAAATGTCAAACAGTATTCTACAAAATTTAAGTAGGAATTTTAGTCAGGCGCCTACATTCACAGTTATAGGATTCCACTTTCTCTCCACTTAATTTTTGGATGTATCTTAACAGTTTTCACTTTATTCAGTTTGCTTGATTTGTTTTTTGTTTTTGTGGTTTTTTTTTGGTTCTTTTTTTTTAAGGTTTACCTGTTCAAAGCCATGAAGAAGCCTTACAAAAGGCAATAAAAAATGGCTAAAAGGCCAACAGGGATTGAAGATCGTCTCAGAACCTGTGAGAAAGCTCTGCGCCTTCTTTTGCAAGTTGCCTTTGCAAAGTAGCGTAAACTGATCAAATAAACATGTGTTCGTTAGGCGAAATTGCATGGAATTATGGGGTAACTTGAGATGATATCTCGTAAACAGACATGGGGACCTATTCTTTTTATTTTGTATTTCAAAACATTGCACGATAGATAACAACTTGTAAAAGTTTGACAAAAATCGTGTGTTCAATTTTATTTCGGGGAATTGACCTTAAAGAGATTACACCTGTAGTTTCGGAAGGTGGAACATATAAACTCAAAATAAAGTTCTCACCGTCAGTAACTTACTTTTGTAATATCCATTTAAGGTCAAGTTCAGTACAAAGGTAGAAAAAAGTTATTCTCCCGAAAAGGTTTTCCAAACGGCCGAAGCACCTTTTTTCCCTCTCCACTCACTCTGCAGTCATCAGTTCTATCTTGGTTGAAATGGCAGTTGTGATTGGCCAAAGACAGTGGCAAGCAAAGAAAACAGCAGGAATCTGGCTCTTTTACTGTCCAGATGCTAAGCAAGCAGTCATTTTGGTTTGATAATCACAGTGAGATGTGAGGATCAATGAAGTTTTTGAAAAGTTAATAGCTGATATTTCGGGATTTTATAAATTTCTGTTCGTCTGAGCAGTGCACAGAACTGGTATCTACCTTAAAAAGGAACTGAGAGACAACATGAAGGACAAAAAATTGTCTCTGTCATCAGCTGATCTTTGGTGAATTTTGCCGATCGGCCGTGTTCAGCTGTAAGTGAACGCTGGCCAACTAGCATATTATTAAGTCTTTCAAAACATTGCTGAACTACTCAATCGACCCAGTACCGTGGCTCTTTTTGAAAAAGACAAATCACTGCAGAACTTCTGAAGAATGTCCCATTCACTGGTGCAGATCTGACAGTGATACATACAAGAAGTCCAAGTCCAAGAACAACAAGTGCAGTAAGTTCAGCATTGTGTTAAGTACTGATTGCTAAAATAATTAGTACTGGTTTAATGGCTATTGGATCGACCATAATGAATTAAACTATGCCAAACTGTAAAATAATTTAATTTAATTATTATTAGTTGTTGATATAAGTTTTTTTAAGTCAACTTCCAGGATTGGTGTGAGGAGAAAGTCAAATCTGTAATAAGGCAGATCTGTGGTCTCAACACAAGATCAAAGCTTTCAAAGTACACTATTGTAGTTAGAAAGAATGCAAATACAAGCTCCTATTTGAAGGATGCATCCTAGCTGGCAAGGGACATATTATGTACGTGGCCTGGAGTGGAATGTCCGCTGAAGGTATCACTGTGTTAATGTTGTGTACATGCATGTAACCAAGCTAGTCAAACAAACATATTTTTCACTTAATTGTTAACTATTAGTTTGCAGTATTGCTAACACAAAGAATGTCTACAATTTTTGTTTGAGTTTGAGAATATATTAAATGTTCCAAGTATTAATTTCTTGAGCCAAACATTAGGCCACAAACAAGGGGAGTCTGTCTGCAAATATTGAAAAAAGCATTAATAGCCATTGATAGTTAGTAATAACCTTAATTTAGCAATACAATTATGTCTGGCAAATAGCTCCAGGCAATAAAAACATTACACATTCTTCTACATTATTTGCCCCTTAAGCTACGGTACAAAACTTACTTGCTTTACAACATTCACCGGAGGGTGGGGGGGTGGTATCATTCAAAATTTTAAAATAATTTATGAAGGAACTACAGAAGAAATTAATGTCCAATGAGCGCCTATACATCTGATAAAGACACGCCCGAATTTAACCTCTGTTTTTTTTTTGGGGGGGGGGGCAAAATAATCCAAAACCGAAGGTTTGTAGTAAGAGCAGATACAATCTACATTAGCAGTTGTAATAAAGTTGCCCAATAAAGGCACACCTCGTGTTTTATTAAGCCTATAAAGCACTCGGCTACACCTCATGTCTTAAACTTGATTCAACACCCCTGCTCATTTACATGCTGACAGTATTTGTAAGCAAACTATGTTGGCATAAGTAATCAGAAAAAAAAACTCTTTAGCAAATAACCCTGACTTGTGGCGATAAGCCAACAATTAATGACCACTATATCCACCTCTAGTGTATCAAGTCTGAATTTGACTCATGACACTGATAAAGTAATGTTGCTCACTGAGATTGTTCTTTATTATCTTTCGTAAACAGCTGGCACTTGACTGAGGGATGTAGTGGAGAAAACTACAGTTCTTTTCGTTGGCACAACCTCCACAAGTGCTGTTACGTGACTAGTGCATGTTTGTTACAATATGTCATATCCGTAAGGTATTCTTATCATATCATGTAATCTTGTGTACACACTCGGAGTTGGTCAGTTGAATAAACGAGCTTAGAACTTAACATGGTGGCAGCATAAAGCGAACGTCAAACTTTCACACCGTTTGACGTGCACAGATGAACCTTGAAACAGTTCAGAACATGCCAGGAGGAGATCCACCAATTGCTTCAGGAGAGCAGAATGGAGGACAGATTCAACCGCTCATTATACAAGGAATACAGCCGCCGACAGGTCTAAATCTAGCGGCAAAGGACAAGGCTGTCAATTGGAAAGTTTACAAACAACAATGGGAGAACTACAGCATTGTGGCCCAACTAGCTAAGTAAACCAAAGAGTACAGAGTGGCACCATTTCTCTACTCCATAGGACCTGAAGCGGTCAAGATATACAATAGTTTTGATCTGAGCAAAGAGAACCGGAAAAAGCTATCTGAAATCTTCAAGGGTTTCGACAACTTTGCAATCGGAGAGACTAACGAGACTTATGAAGGCTATGTGTTTAATAGCCGTGACCAGAAGGAAGGCGAAGCGATTGATGCATATGTGGGGCAATTGAGAACACTTGCACAATCGTGCAATTTTTGCACATGTCTAAATGACACACTGATACGCGATGGTGTTACACGCAAATGGCTGTTGCGTCAGGGCAAGCTGACATTGCAGAAATGCATCGAAATCGCAAAGAGTGATGAAGTGTCGAACACGCAGCTGAAGAACATGGACCAACCCACACAAGATGTCCATAAAGTGAAGTTTCGTAAACAAAAAGAACACAGAGCAGGAGAAGAAATATCCGAAATGTCAGAAACAGCCCGATAGAAGTAATCCAATCAGGAAACCTATTGATGACAAGTTGTCTACAAGCGATAAGGCGTGTGATTATTGTGGAAGAAAACACTGCAGAGGAAGAGCTAACTGCGCCGCTTGGGGACGTGTTTGTGGAGCCTGTGGCAAGAAGAATCACTTTGCATCCCAGTGTAAAGCAAGAAAAAAGGACACACAATGTTGAAGTCGAAGAAGATGAGTCAAGCGAAGAGGAATTCCTTTATTGTGTGACCACATTGCCCGAAATGACAGAGACTGTCAACAGCGTCTCTGAATGCGAGATCTCCGCAAAGATGCTTATCAACGAAAAACCCATTAAGTTCCATATTGATTGCGGTGCGACAGTAAATGTATTGCCCAGTAAATACGTCAACAAAGAAGATACAAAGCAGACCAAACGCGTGTTGCAGATGTGTAACAAAACTGAACTTAAACCGGAAGGAATTTGTTGTGTGACCATCTGCAATCCGAAAAAGCGCAAGAAATACTCGGTCGAGTTCACTGTTGTCAAGGAGAACTTGAACCCGTTGCTAGGCGCAAAAGCAATCCAGCACATTGAGCTGATAGAGGTTCATAAGGAGAATTTTGAGAAAGTAGCTGCAGTGAAGATAGCAAGTACAAAGGCACAGGCAGCCGAAGAAATCATTGATGAATACAGCAATGTTTTTGAAGGCGATCTGGGGACATTGGAAGGAATACAGCACCTCGATGTTGACCCTTCAGTGCCTCCTAGTATTGCTCCATCGCGACGAGTGCCATTTGCCATCAAACGAAGCTCAAAGCTGAGCATGAGAGACTGACAGACATCGGAGTGCTGATGCCTGTTGATGAACCCACTGATTAAGTGAGTAACCTGGTTGTTGCGACAAAGGAATCAGGGGATTTGAGACTTTGTCTAGACCCACAACAACTGAATAGAGCACTGAAGAGAGAGATACCCCCTACCTGTGATAGATGATGTACTGCCGAGCCTCTCACAAGCCAAAGTATTTACTAAAATAGACGCCAGGAATGGCTACTGGCATGTGTAGTTGGACAATGGGCCCAGCAAGTTGTCCACTTTTGACACACCCTATGGCAGATACTGGTGGAAACGACTTCCCTTTGGAGTCAGCATTGCCAGTGAGATTTCTCAAAAGAGGCTAAACCAGGCGCTTGATCGACTTGATGGCCTGCTAACAGTACATGATGACATGGTCATTTATGGCACAGGAGATACCCAGGAATAGGCGACTGCTGACCACAACGCTAAGCTGCTAATGTTCTTACAGCGATGCAGAGAGAAGGGCATAAAGTTGAACAAGAAGAAGCTTAAGCTGCTTTGCAAAGAAATCCCCTACATGGGACACTTGGTAACAGCAGATGGTCTGAAACCTGACCCAGAGAAGATGGAAGCAGTACGCAACATGCCCAAACCCAATGACGTGAAAGCTGTGAGGCGATTTTGTGGTTTCGTGAACTACCTCGCAAAGTTCTTGCTCCGACTGGCAGACGTATTGGAGCCAATATGAGCATGATGCAGCATGCGAGAAAGTCAAACAGCTCATAACACAGGCACCCTTGCTGAAGTACTACAACCCAGAAGGGGAGCTCACTGTCCAATGTGACGCAAGTGATAAGGGACTTGGGGCCGCCCTTATGCATGCTCAAATTGAAAAGGAGATGCTAGCAGTAGTGTTTGTGCTTCAGAAGTTCGACCAGTATGTCTATGGTCGCCCAGTTACAGTCCAGAGTGACCACAAACCGCTAGCTGCAATCTCCAACAAACCACTACGAAGCGCACCAAAGAGGCTACAAGGGATGCTGTTGAAGGTGCAGAAGTATGACATTGTGATCGTCTACAAACCTGGCCGAGAGATGTACCTTGCTGACACCCTAAGCAGGGCATTTCTTCCCACTACAGAAAATACCCAGGGAGAGTTCAAGCGAGTGAACGCCGTCAAACTTCTGCCTCATCACGGATGAGAGACTGGAGGAGATGAGAAACAGCACCCGTAATGATGCAGTGTTACAGCAGTTAAACGAAGTGATCCAAACCGGATGGCCAGAGGTGAAGGAGGGGCTCCCAGCAGTACTAGCTCCTTACTTCAGTTTCAGAGATGAGATGAGTATTTATGACATTCTTGTCTTCAAAGGAGAACGACTCCTTATCCCGAAGCAGATGCGGTCCACAATGAAGGAATGCCTGCATAGCTCACACATAGGCGTGAATGGTTGTTTGAGAAGAGCCAGTGAGTGTATGTACTCGCCAGGCATGACAGCCGAGCTAAAGGAATACATCGAACAATGCGAGACCTGCAGCAAATACGACACAAAACAACAGAAAGAGTCCTTAATGAGCCATGAATTAACAGAACGCCTGTGGGAGAAGATTGGAACAGACCTCAACACCATTGATGGCCAGGACTACCTTATTGTCGTTGACTATTTCTCAAATTTCTGGGAGATTGACCACCTTCCCAACACAAAGGCGAGCACTGTCATTAAGAAACTGAAGTGCCACTTTGCACGACAAGGAATCGCGGACATTGTAGTGAGTGACAATGGCCCGCAGTTTGCCTGCGAGAAGTTTGCAAATTTTGCCAATGAATGGGGCTTTGCGCACCGACCGGGAAGTCCTGGACACCAGCAAACGAATGATAAGGCAACTGTGACCAAGCGAAATGATGAAAGGTCCTATGAAGTCGAGACTGAGAGTGGAACCTATTGAAGGAACAGAGCAGACCTGAAAGGGCAGCCCACCCCATTAAGACCGTTGGAACAGACGCCCAGTCCTCCACCACCGACTCAGAACAAGGATAAGATCCCAGCTGAGGCTAACAGGTCACCTAAGACACCTGACGCAAGCCAACAACTGAATGGACAGCAGACGCCACCTGCTGCTGTCACAATGTCCTAAAAGAACCATCAGAAAACCTGCCTATCTTAAGGACTTTGTGCACTAGGACCCAAGAGAGCTAGGACATTTTGATAGCAACCGGACTTGACGAATGATTAGCGGACATTGACTATGTGATTATAGAAATTGATTGAAATCTTGATCTTTTAAGAATTGTTTCTCTTTCCCAAACAAGAGGGGATGTTACGTGACTAGTGCATGTCTGTTACAATATGTCATATCCGTAATGTATTCTTATCATATCATGTAATCTTGTGTACACACTCGGAGTTGGTCAGTTGAATAAACGAGCTTAGAACAAATGCCACAAATTGGTTCATCGCCAATTTAGAGGAAGATCTCATGAAGCATTCATAGAACTCTTGGTGCCACCCAGAGGGATGTTGCTAGAGTTAGGGAGTGGACAGGCTCAAGGTAAAGGGATTCTTCTTGTGCTACTCCTACTTGCGGTCTTCGATTTTCATTATTATATTTTTACAGCAAGCCACGACTTGATTAGTCACTGTTGCAAGAATTTAGAATAATGTTTATAATATTTAATAACCAGAATATGTTTGTTTGTTATGCCCACTTGCAGTGACTTCCTCCTTAAAACCGTCAATACAATGCAAGATATATGTAAATCTACTGAGCATTTACAACGAGCAGGAGCCAGTTAATGCATTCAATATGGAAGCCGCAAAACTGAGCCGTGCCAGATTGTCAACATCAAGCACAGATGTGGAGTGAAAGAGCTGCAGTGAAGTTCTTCCTTCTTGATCCCAAAACCAGAAAATTCATTTACTGCAATATCAAAGGCAACCTCTGGGTATTACATGGAAATTTCTATAGACTCTTTCTTTGGCAAAGAACATCTCAATCTGTATTTTCCAAGCAATTGTTTATTACATGGAAATTTCCATAGACACCTGGAAGCAAAGAATATCTGTAACGTTTTGTTGGGTAGCATCAGTTTGAGGGTGATGCACTTCTAAATCACAAACGTGTTATGGGACTCAGGCAACCTTGGTATCACATGGAAGTACAATTTTACTATTACTCGAGTAATGTAATTTCACTGACTCAAGCGAGTCACATGGCTAGTATGTACACAGCACGCACAGTAAAGTACAGCATCCTAGTAATAGTACTATTGCAAAATAACTAGTTTAAGCTGACTACATGAGCTCGCCAGTTCACTTGTTCAATCGCTATCGGTAGCTTCCAAGCAGCATTACCTGGATTCTTTTACAAGCAGTTGAAGCCTAATCTTTGATTGTGTCATGGCTGCAAATTCTGGTGTCCCTAATGACAAGACTATTAACCTGGTTGCTGATTAGAGAACACCCAAGTGCCCGGGCTGATAACTCCCACACAATGTACATCCCGGCCATTATTGTACCGGAACAACGGGTTTGCCTACCAATGTTGACGATGGGTCCACTGTCTCGAAACCAGAGGCCAAGCTTTCGACCAAGCCTACAGCTGGAAGCTCCAATAAAGCGGACCTGACTGATATCTTCCCTGCCTCTCCACTGGAATCGAAGCTTTCGATTAAGTCCGTGGCTGGAAGTGGTGAACCACCTTAGCAGAGTGATGAGGAAGCACAGCTGTTGGGAAAACGTCAAGATCTGAAGCAACATTAAACTTAAAAAGCTAGTGGCTGAAGCGGAACAACGACTGGCGTCCCTGCAAACTGCCACTTCAACATCCTCAGCGACTGCCATGATGGATAAAGCAGCAGACAGACCAACAGACATGAAACTGCAAGCTCTCCTCGGGGGAGAGAAGACAAATATGGCGGATTTGTCAAGCAGTGGTATCGCTAGACCGGCTCAGTTTGGCCAGCAAGCATCGCCAGATGGTCCGCTTTCTTCCCCTGATGCCTGGCAAGAATCGCTAATGTAGCTGAAGCCAGTTCAGCTTGCCAAGAGTGAGCATATCTTACGAATTGCTGACTTAATAAACAAATTAGTTCCAAACACTGATGAACGGACAATCTCCGAAGTAGCATTGACCAGGCTACTCGTATCATATGGCCCTAAAAAGCCTAAGTTGGACACTGTTTCCTTAGCTCAATGGGTAATTGGCAATACCCGAATTTTCTTCACGCTATTGCAATTGGGTAAGCTGCCATGCCGGACTACGGATGTGCAGCACCATTTAGCCTATACCGTTAAGATCATGGAGCTGTGTAGTAAGTTTACTTGGGCCTTCCTCCTCAAGTACGATGACAAGTTTTCTCATCTGCAGGCAATCTATAGTTATCCCTGGAGTTATGACTCCTCACATTTTCATACTGTCCTTTTGGTGCCGCTCTCAGTTCCAACCCAAAGTAAGCCATCCTCTCCTAGGTCCAGTCCTGCCTCTCCCCCCCTGGGTATGATTTTTGCTAATTCAACCTAAGAGGGTGACTATTTGTAGGAACTATAATCGGGTTACTGGTTGCAATATTTATGAGTGTCACTTTCAATCTTGGAAAATATTGCTCTCACCAGTCCTCTTGTTGAAAATCTTGCGTGGCCATTTTTCATTTTCCGCAATGAGCGAAAAGCGGTCAGGCTTTGCCCCTTTCTAGGGTAGACTGGTACCAGTAAACAGTACATCGCTGCCAAATCCGAAATCATCAAAGAATAAGCTTTTATTTATCCCTTGTTTGACTACGAAGAGAATATTTTGAAACTGGTTTAATCCCAGCACAGAAGGTACTCCTGACAAAGTTCGCTGAGAGAAAATTCTGTCTCCAGATGGCCTTTGAAAAAAATTCACTTCAGTTTTGTTGCAGCAATTTCTCGAAAAATAAAACCATAGTTCCCTAGAAAAGACATTTATCTTTTGTTTTTGTATGTAAATCTTTCTAAAATTGGAGCATATACATTTGAAATGTTGTTTCAAAAATTGTGTATTTTTCTCTGTTGAAGGTCAAGCGCCACACAGCCTGTCCGTAGAATAAAAAATACACGGGAAGTAAGAAAAAATCCCTGCGGAGTCTCTAAGTGCTCGCAGAAACGTCCATTTCCACTCGGTGAATTGTCAAAACAGAAAGCTATCCTCCGTGATGAATACTTATCAAAAAGTACGGAATTGCGTGCTTGGAAAAATATAGTCCGGAAGCTCCAAGAGAGTAGTGATGAGGGGTACAACAGTGCCTCAAACATCTTGAAATAACACCTGCAGTTTAACCACGTTCAAAAGCATTTGAAATTTTCATAAAACCTCCACCAGACGAAAAAAGGATCCCTCTGAGCTTTCTAATGACGGTTAACTGAACTTGCCTAAACAAAATGCCCAGAGAAAGGCAGTTAGAAACCTTTAAGGCTGCTGCAGAGATCAATGGAGGCACAGTAGAGAACAGAGCTCCTGCTCTTGATGGTATGATATCTACTGTCCTAAAGTATGGCAAAATATTTCTGCTCATCCAAAAAGATGAAAAAAGGAGCTGTGGTGAAAATAGAGTCCAAGGCACAAGATTATGAAAAAAGCACTGAAAATTTTATCCGCTCACTTTCACTACTCTATGCAGGCGGGGTAATTGGAAAGGTGAAATATGAGTAAGGGAGGCCTGTGCTTGTTATGAAGCACACTGGAAAGACCACCAAGAAAGGAAATCATTCCAAGCAACGAATCACATTTGGCTTTGGAATCCCTATTCCAAGACCACTTGCTTACAAGGACTTAATGCACAAAATTGCAGAAATTGATATTGAAGAACCTATTTCTGTAAGAGACACCATCTGTGCTACTTTATCCCCAGAACAGAAGGTTGCTGGTGCTCAGAGATTTATAAACAATCACACTTGGGAAAAAAACACACAAATCCGACCACGAATATGGGTGCAAAAATCTGGGTAACTCGCATGGGCTCAACAGCCAAAACAAATATGGCGGACAAAGTGAACACATTTTGAGTCGCTGTGAAAAGGGCTTTAGATACAGCCAAAGTGGACCTCACAAGAAAAGGGATTGACGAGAAAAAAAAATAAAGGATGCTCTGGAGGAATTGAAGGGTCTTATAGAGCCAGTATCCAAAGCGTGATTTTACTAGCGGACAAATGGGGTCAAGACACATTATTGGTGATTTTTTTCCCTGTCATCCAACGACAGGCCATATTTTGGCTAAAACAGTTTAGACGTCGATTGTCCCAAAGGTGTGCCATGAAACATCAATGGCAAGTGATAGTTGAAGACAGGCTGCCCAGGAATGTTTTCCACCTTGTCGATGTTCTGGTAATTTTTTACAGTTTTTCAAATTTTTCATTTTTCGCTTTACACAGCAAAAAATGTCCCCTTAAAGTGAATGCCTCGTAAAATAAAATTTTCAAGTTTTGGAGAAAACAAATTATGTCAAAGAACCAGGCATGTAATAGGCTTTATTCTGACAAAGTTTCAAACGTTTGATTTTTGGGCCAATTTTGCTCGATCCTTACAGGCAGCGCCATTCCTACTTATCTCTTCAACTGACTCATCCACAGTCGTCTTTTCAGTCCATCCTGAGTCTAGGGGGACTGGATCAAACTGAACACGGAGGGAATCATGGGAAGGAAGAAGAGGAGAGAAGGAGACGACTGGCAGATTGCGAGTCGAAAAGTGGGTTGAAAAGTCGAAAAGTGGGCCCTGGTCATTTTTCAGATATGTTTTTGGCTAGATACATTTAGTGTCAAATTATCTTACCAGGCAAAATTTCAGAGATGTTTGGCGGTTGGAAAGCTACTTTTAACGAGTTTGCGCGATCACAAGATGGCGTCAGACGGAGGTGATGATAATCGTCAACAACAAGATGCGTCCTTTGATCTTCAAGTCTTAAATAAGTCGATCGACAAGCTTAGCATTTGCGGTAAGTAACTGAGAGTGTCTGATTTTAATGCCTATCTTCTTTTACATTGACCTTTTTTACTCTGTTTCAATATAAAAACGTGTACATCCAGAATTAATAACTTGTCATATTTCACACTTAGATGAAGACGAATCTGTCAATTTTGTGAGGCCGACACGAACAAGTATGCCTGTTAAAGCAAGGAGAAATGTGAGGGCAAGGTAATTTCGAGCTAAGATAGGCAACATGGAATGGCCTATTTTCAAAATTTCCATTTTGGATAAAATCCGCCATTAAACTGTCCACCATGTTGAAAACAGGATCTGCCAGTCGTCCCCCATCTTTCTTCCTTCCCATCCCCCTCGCGCTCTCCATCCGAACCTGATGAACCAACATAACCGAACCGAACCTGATGATGATAAACCCATAAAAAGCCACCAACAGCTCGAGTTACCGCTGTCATTTTGAGTTTTAAGAAATGCATTACTAATAATTCTACTTGGTGACTTCAAAGTAATTGGAATTCCCTATTAGTGCAAATTAATTTATTTAGCTACCTGCAGGTTTAAAAGCAATTGCAAACAAACAAGGTTTATAAAATTTCATGAATTCAAAGTTTTAAGGGACACCAGGAGTATTTGGAATCGTTCCCTAATTATAATTTAATTAGGCAACAATTTTCAGTTACTATGCTAAGATTAAGTGCCTCAATTTAACTATTAGGACTCAGTGATGTCAGTGAGGACGGGCAATCTTCACCGCTAGTCCTTTTGGTGATGCCAAAACAGCTGAAAGATACTTCTTCGACAAAGCTACTTGAAACAAATGGACAGCGACAGATGGCCAAACAAAAGCTCGACACCTTGCCTGGGGCAGCATCGCCCAGTTTTACCACAGTAAAATTATAGAAAAGCAGACATACTCATTTGAAAACACAACAGCGAAAGCAACTCCAACAAGATACATGTACCTTAAAGCCGACTTGATACCTTTTGATATCATTTTAAATTTTGGAGCCTCGGTTACAACTAGAAAGCCAACATTCATCCACCAGATCCAAATTATGATTTGGATTCACACAACACTGAAACATCAGAGCTAAAATTTCTGATGAAACAAGTTCCCATGTAAAATTTCAGTGGATCTCTGGGTACAAAAAGAGCGCTCACCATAGCAGATAGCACAGGCTACAAAATACACGCCACCTTATGGGGCGAAAAAGCTGAGTATTTTGAGCCACAGCCAGGAAAAGCACTTATCTTGCAAAATGCTATAATCAAATCATATCAACAAAACGTCACACCTTCTGGAGACAAAATAATGTTTGGTAGTGGTGACCAGTGCGTTGAACTACAAATGTGGTTTGAAAGGTATGGTCATGAAGAAATTGAACAGCTAACAGTTGGTCCTAAACACAAGTTTTCTGAAACTTCAATTACGAACAGAAATGGCCCAACCTTTTGTAGCTGGTCTAGCTCAACTTTATGAAAATGATGCTGCATTTTAAGTCTGAATCAGCACAATTCTACCCAAATGGACACTCTGTAGAGGATCTACTCAATATCCTTCATGGTCTAAAATGGCTAATATGGAAGCCTTAATTTGGCTATGGCTGTAGCCATGTTTCAAAGGCTTTAAATGTATACAATCACGACAAACATTTTTCTTTTAAATGTTTCAATTTTAATTCGTTTTTCTATCTTGGTAGTTCATTCCTTAGCCAACCTTTAAAGAAAATCAGGCAAGGTGAGGTTGGATGGGGCCTTGAGGCCATAAAAAAGCCATCATAAAATGCATTGTTTATTGCATTGTATTAGATAATAATAACATGGCACGTAAATGTTAACCTTTTTTGGTTAATTGTTTTGTCCGTGTTGCTTTTCCTCAATTGCCTTGAGGAAGGTTTTAAAGTTTTACCAACATATGAAAACTTTTTATTTTCAGTTTTAACTTTCTATGTTATGGTATTTCTGCAAGGAAATGGCTTCACTGGATTTTTTGGAATGTGACTGTATATTCAACTATAGTACTACACAGAAGAGAAAATTGGTTGTGAACTAGAACAGTGAGCTTTTCAAGTACCTTATTTGTACTTATTTTGTGATTTTCACGAATGGAAAGACTCACGACATAAAATCTCCTCATTACAAACTTACATAATCAAACAAATGAATCCAATTAATGTTATTAACAACTTGGTACCTGCCTATGAAGAAAACCTCAGAATCTGGACAATGTTTAGCTCTGAAGAAACTATCGGACGAACAAATGACTGATTGTTTTTAGTGTGTAAAAGTTCCTGTTCAAAATAACCCCTTTGTACGATATATGTTGATAATTCATTACCTTCATAAAGTTTTATAAGAGTGAATTTAATACTCTTGTCTTCTTCAAATGGTGAAATTGAAAGCCTTGCGAAATATCGCCTGGCTAAAATGACAAAATTAAGTATGAGTAAGGTATTCAATCATACCAGTTTCCCTAATTATATAAAGTTATTAAAATCTCCACATGGTTTAAACTCAGATTTTCGATATCTTTAGGTTGTCACGCGCTCTTTTCGCGCGCGCGCCTTTTGAACTCAAATTTGTTTTATATGGCGCAAGACAGCGTTTTTTAACTGAAATCTTGACTTTCCACTGAAGAAGGGCTGAGCCCGAAACGTATGGAATTTTATACGATTTTTTGGCACTCTTAACTCATTAAGTGAGAAATTTTTTATATATTTTTTTATATATTTTTGTACTTTTTACAAGTGCCACGCAGCACAAGGAAATTTATTTTTCCACTTATCCTTGATTATTAAAAAAGAACTTTGTTTTGTAGTTTTTTAAGAATAAATTCCAACTAAAGACTTGCAAAGGTTATGACAACAACTGCACAGCCATTGACAATTCAGAAGGAGACATTACTGCTGTTTATGGGATAAACCACCGCTCCATTCTAAACCAGTCACACTATTTCCATGTCATTGGGGGTCTCCCAGGTGATGCAATGCATGATGTTTTGGAGGAATTTCTTCAGTATGAGGCCAAGGAGTTTATTAAGTATGCCATTAACGAACAAAAGGTCTTCTCGTTGGAGCATCAAAATCAATGGATCAAGAACTTTGACTTTGACTATGCTGAAGCCTTTTGCAAGTCAAACTCTAAATTTCCCAACAAACTCACTCAAACGGAAAGGCAAGTCATGGCATGATGGAAGACTTTCCAACTTGCAGCGAACAAAGAATATTATCAATAGCCAAAAACTGAAACTAAAAGTAAGACACATAGTTGTCATTTTTTTCTCTTATGTCATACTAAAGCTGGAATTTCAGTCCACAATAAGTTTTTTATTATTTTGCTACTTGCTACATTTCATAATCAACTACATCTAGACCTTAACGGCCCATCACAGTGTCTCGTTGCTATGATATGTGGTTGCCATGCGTGTGCAATTTCACTTCCGGTCAGCTGAAAATTTTTTGTGCACTTTTTGGCCTCCCGGCACCAGGTTCAAGTAGCGGTTAACGTTTTTATTTCATTTTATTTCATTCCAACAAATACGATAGAAACTTGAACTCAAAGCTATCCACGTACGCACATAAACAGAAAGCCACAGCGATGGTGGCTGCAAGTCAATGGGGAAATGTAGATTGTGAAAAGCCAATATTCAAAGATTTTCAGTGTCAGGTCGGGGATAGAAATGTCAATGATGCAGAGGCAAACCAAAATAACTATTATGCTATCATCCCAAACTCATAAAGAAATCCTTGTGTCCATGGCCGTGACTTCGACTGCTCCGGCCAAAACTACCTGACATTGCTTGCAAGAAAACTGTTATCAATGTGCGAACCCGTCAACTGTCTTTCCCAACCTGAGCCCCCCCCCCCCCCCACTGCTTAGAAAGTGTTAGTTTTGAAACGCATTTTATATGATTTAGTGTCCCTGTTTGATCTATTATGTACTCCGTGTGCATCTTTTGTTGCTGAAAAGGGCACAATCCCCAAGCTGCATATGCTGTCAAATCAATCCGAGGGCACAATCCCCAAGCTTCATATGCTGTCAAATCAATCCGAAGATCGATTGAAGCTCACCCTTCAAAGTTCCGAGGCATTACCAGTTCAGGGCAAAGAGACGCCAACACCAAGGTCAGATAACTTCACTGCTACAAAGGAAGAAACAAAGTCCGATAAGAAGCCAGTTGTGCCACACCCCAGGGAGTTAATGAGGTCAAAAGGTGTCAACTTGCGAGGATGAGCATTCATCAGCAGGAACTCTTTTCAAACGGTTCATGGCTACACAACGCCACCAAAATAGCACCATGCAACAGCTACTACA
The DNA here is from genome assembly GCA_964017195.1 of Siderastrea radians. NCBI lineage: Eukaryota > Metazoa > Cnidaria > Anthozoa > Scleractinia > Rhizangiidae > Siderastrea > Siderastrea radians. The sequence goes on from OZ024888.1 coordinate 36,507,872, forward strand.
GAGACAACAAGGGAGTACACTGCCATTGACCCTGCCTCAACCCGAGGTGCCGACATTCGGAGGACATCCAATCGAATACTGGGGATTTATTCGGGCCTTTGAAAACCTGATAGAAAGCAAGACAACTTGTGAGAGTGCCAGACTGTATTACCTGGTGCAATATACATCCAGCAAGGTTCAAGAATTGGTGTCAAGCTGCCTCTCAATGAAAGCGGAAGAAGGATATCAAGAGACACGAAGTCTGCTAAAGAAACAATATGGTCAGAGCTATAGTATAGCCACCGCCTACGTTGAGAAGCTTTCTGAGGGACCACCTATAAAAGTGGAGGATGGGTCTGCCCTTCGACGATTTTTGGTCCTGCTAACTGGATACAGGAATACTCTCAAGGAAATTGGCTACCTCAGTAAAGTAGAAAACCCTGATACCCTCAGAATGATAGTAAGCAGGCTGCAGAATGGTCTTAGGCTGACAGAGGTCGAACAACAGGACATCACAATCAAAGACAAATGATTTCGTCACATCAAAAGCTCGTGCTGCCACAGATGCTATATTTGGAAGTGTTACTAAAGAACTTCAAGACCCTTCTCGGAGAACCAAGAGCAGTCGAAGTCAAAAAACATCATTCATTGCGAACGCAATCCAACAGCAACAAACCAATGGAAATGTGCATGATTCGACACCAAGGAGAGACGCTCCGAAATGCCTTTTGTGCAACTCGAACCACTGGCTGTTGCAATGCGATAAATTCAAGAAGATGTTCTTAACCGAGAGGTTTAAGTTTGTTCGCACTAAGCAAGTTTGTGACAACTGCCTCGTTCGCGGTCACCCGTCCAGGTGTTATTGGATGTGAAGTCAACACAAAACACTCCTCCTTTCTACATCCGAGGAGTGACAGACAACCTCCTACCATTGGCACCGGAAACTATAGTGCCAGCACAGAAGAGAGTTCAAGCCAAGTAAAGAATCAAGATGCCCTCAATGGATTTGTTCGAGGAAGAAACGAAAGAAGACTCTGCGAAGATCGAGACAAAGATTCCATTACCGGACTCGCTATCGTTCCCGTCAAAATTAAAGCCAACAGATGCGGTCAGACAGTTCAAACGTATGCATTCTTGGACAGTGGCTCCCAACGCGTCATTCTGCTCAGAGAAGTTAGCTAAGCATCTCGGTTTGTCTGGAACCATGAAAATGTTATCATTAACAACATGGAGAAGGAAAATAGTACTACACATGCTCATGTCTTTAGCGTAGAAGTCCTCGGCCTGGATGAGGACAATCTCATAGAACTACCCGTCGTGTTTACCAGACCAAAACTACCCCTTACCATGGAGAACGTTGTTGATCAACAGGATATTGCAAGATGAGACTACCTTGCTAAGGTGCAGATACCTAGGATAGATGCAGATATTGGTCTACAGGTTGGAAGCAATGCACTAGAAATTCTTGAACCTAAGGGGGTCATTCCAAGCCAGTGTGGTGGCCCTTATGCGACAAGAACCATCTTTGGTTGGGTGGTTACTGATCCGTGCGGTGGGTCAACACACACTAATGCTTACACCGCCAACTTCAACAAGACTGACCTGCAGCTCAATGAACAGTTTAAGAACTATTGCAACATGGAATTCAACGACTCTGCATATGGTGAAGCTACATCAATGACAACCAATGACAAGCGAGCCTTAGAGATTATGAGCGACTTGATTGAGCTAAAGGATGGTCACTATCAGATCGCCTTGCCCTGGAGAGACAATCCTCCCTTCCTGTAGAACAACAGGTCAGTGGCCGAACATAGACTCAAGCTGCTGGAAAGATGCCTATTGAGAGATCCATAGCTTAAGTCAAAGTACGAGGCCATGTATGCAGCGAAGGCACCCGCAGCTGAAGTCCACGGCAACACATGTTATCTCCCTCACCATGCTGTCTGTCATCCAGCTAGGCAAAGTGCGAGTGGTTTTTGACTACTCTGCTAAATATCACGGCAAGACCCTCAATGACCAGATCTTATAGGGGCTACACCTCACAAATTCCCTGGTTGGAGTACTGACACGTTTTCGTCAAGATTCAGTGGCCTTCATGTCAGATGTCGAGGCAATGTTTCACCAAGTCTGTGTGAGCCCCGATGACTGCAATGCATTAAGTTTCCTTTGGTGGCCGGATGGTAACATGGACTTGGAACCAGAGGAACTCATGATGACTGTGCATCTGTTCGGTGGAGTATCCTCTCCCAGCTGTGCCAATTTTGCTCTGAAACATACCACATCCGATAACAAAGTCTGTTTCAGCCCCAAAGCCGTAGAAACTGTACAGCGCAATTTCTATGTAGACGACTCCTTGAAATCTGTGGAGCCAGAGGAAATAGCTGTTCACCTAGTCACTGAGCTTTCACAGCTTCTGAAGATGGGGGGGTTTTTGGTTAACCAAGTGGCTATCAAACTCACGTCAAGTCATCAAATTGATCTCCGAGTCTGAACGGGCGACAACTGTAAAGAATTTGGATCTTGATCACCCCCATGTGGAAAGAGCTTTATGAGTGCAATGGTGCATAACGTCAGACACCTTTGGCTTTAAAAACATTGTGAAAAACACACCACCCACAAGACGAGGTATTCTTTCTGTTGTAAGCTCAATCTACGATCCACTCGGCTTCATAGCCCTTTTCATCCTCCCACCAACATGCTTTTGCAAGACCTCTATCGGAAGCAACTCAGTTGGAATGACAAGATCCCGGAAGGAGACCTGAGCCGATGGGAAAGTTGGTTGAAAGAGCTTCCTAAGTTCACATTGACAGGTGCTTCAAACCACAGAACTTTGGTCCTATCACATTATCTCAACATCATCACTTTTCACATGCCTCTCAGGTGGCCTACGGCGCAGTTTCCTATCTCCGGCTCGTGAACACTCGTCACGAAGTACATTGCTCTTTCGTAATGGGGAAATCACGCCTATCTCCTTTGAAGCCCATGACAATCCCAAGGAGAAACTGTCTGCCACCGTCCTTTCTACCAGACTTGACAGGATCATTCAAAAGGAGATAGTGTAGCACGCAAGTGCTGTCTGTCCAGAACACTGAATCGTTAATAGCAACGAACGAAGAGACAGGACACAACGCTTTCTTTGCTAATCAAGTCTCCACTATACGTGAACAGCCATCATCATCGCAGTGGAGGTATGTAAGTATGACAGCTAGGCCGGCAGACGAAGCCTTTGCTTCAAGTAATCACTGGAATAGAGGCCCTGCTTTCCTCTGGGAGAACCAACGAAGTTGGCTGACCATACCCACCACTATCAGCCAAGAGATTAAGATGAAGACGTCGAAGAAGTCAAGACTTCCTTTGCAAGTCTCACAAATTTGCCAAGCCGTGACATTGTTAAGATGTTTGAGTGGTTCTCATCATGTTTTTCCTTGTTGAGGTTCGTGGCATGGATGCTTCGTTTCAAAACTCGCCTTCGCAATGCTGTTGCCAAATGAAAGCAAGGGAAAACGTTGAAGAACTGTGCTGGAGAGAAAATCAGTCCTTTGCAAGTTCACGAAATTGAAGATGCCAAGAAAGTGGTTATTAAAGCTGTGCAAGAGTGTTGTTTCCACGAAGAAGTATCGTCCTTGAAAACTGACTCACGAAGGGAGCTACAAAGAGAAAGGGAGTGGTGGTGTGAAGAAATCAAGCAGCATATCTAAGTTGGACCCAGTCCGTTTGAAGGATGTCATATGCATGGGAGGTTGCCTGCAGCATTCCCCAATCAATGAAGACGCCAAACATCCAGCCATCGTGCCAAAGCATCATCACGTCTCTGACGTCATCATACAGCATTACCATTTACTCTGCGGTCTGAAGCATATGCTATCAATGATAAGAGAGAAATACTGGCTTGTCCAAGCACGAATTTCTCTACACCGCATCTTGACCAAATGCTCTGATTGCAAGAGAAGACAAACATCGCTGGGAAAGCAGAAGATGGCCAGCCTACCCGAGGACAGAGTTCGTCCCTCAGAACCCCCTTCACTAACGTAGGGGTGGACTGTTTTGGTCCTATGTTCGTGTGTCAAGGAAGAGGTACCGTCAAAAGATATGGCGTGCTGTTCACCTGTCTGAAAGAGCAACCTCTAGATGATGAAGGACTCCTCACTTTGATGTGTGAAGTAGAGTCTGTTGTCAATGGGCGCCCCAACCCAAGGGATCCAGAAGCTCTGACGCCCAATCACTTTCTGTTGTCACGTTCTAGCCCCACGCTACCTCCTGGATTGTTTGTTGGAAAAGATAAGTATTCTCTTTAAAGATGGTGTCAGGTGCAATATTTAGCTGATGTCTTCTGGCGTCATTGAATCCGCGGATATTTGCCAGCCCTTCAAGAAAGGCAAAAATGGAAGTTCCCCAGCAGAAACTTTGCTACTGATGACATCATCCTGGTTCTCAACGAGAATCTACCACGTTGTTCCCGGCCACTTGGACAGGCCATTGAGGTGTTCAACAATCAGCATGTTGGCCTAGTACGCAGCATCAAAGTTAAGACCAAGTGTTCCGTTCTTGAGTGGCCAGTACATAAGATTGTCCTCCTGGAGGGTGCTAATTCTATTTCGTCACCGGTCTATGTCACAAGGAAATCACGTGAGATATGCGTGCACACCCTCGCATTCAGTTGCTTGCTAACCTTCCAAACGTCGGACTTATGTAAATTAAGTCGACCATTTTCCAACCTCTATTTATCGGTTTTTTTCTGAAAGGAACATTTACTACGCGGATAGCTGCCATCTACTATCCAAACCTACCAAATTTAGACGTGATGGGTGCTTCTCGGATCCGAAATAAGCAAAAAATTTCAGCCTAAATTGCGACCTGCAAGAATGGCGGGAAAACGTACCCGGGAGGATGAGAGCCCAAAGGACAGATCCACAGAGGAATCTGGCAAAGAGGATGAAGATGCACTTCTCAATGAAGATGAAGACAGCCTTCCAACACAAATGGCAGCGCAGGCCGCTTCAGAAAAACCCAACGACACGTTGGAATCAATGCTTATAAAGCTGAACAACAACATGTCGGTTACGAAATCGATGAGCTCGATGGAACAAGCTACTGTACGGCTTGCGGACAGCCAGAGACCCTTGAAAAGGCAGAGAGTTGATGAATTGTCTGACTCAGACACTGATTCAAATAACGAAGCTTCTGCATCCCTGGATGAGGACAGCGACATGCTGCTCAAAAACGTAGCAAAGACTCGCCCACCCGGGAGCCAAAAGATGATTTGCTTAACACTATCGCAAATGACCTCATTGCAGATGACCAAACTGACCAAGACGTCTCAGATAAGCTCGCAAAAATCATCAATAAGAGATGGTCGGAGAAATTGAACTCCGACAAAGTCTCTGAAAAATTGAAGAAACATGCCCGACCTGGGAACCTTGTTAGTTTAGTTGTCCAACGAGTGAACTCTGCAATATGGGAAACATGAGCCATGCAGTCAAACAAGTGGACCTGAGAACGGCAAATACTCAGAACATCGTTTCTAAGGTGGGCACTATTATTGCAAAATGTACTGACAATTTGCTAAAGGCCCGCAAAAAAGTTGCCAAGGAAATTGATCTGGATGAAATGGTCGGTTTGCATACCGATGCTCTGGCTTTCTCGGGCCACGCACAAAACGAATTATCCATGAAAAGGCATGAGGCAATAAGACCTAGCATCAAGAAAAAATATGCAGGGCTTTGCTCACAAAATGTCCCAGTTACTTCGCTGCTCTTTGGAGATGATCTCCAACAACAGCTAAACAATATAAAAGCTTCGAATAAAATCTCACAAACGTCGACAAATGCAAACAAATCACAAAGAAGTGGTTACAAAGGAAACTCCAGTGACAGTGGAAAGCATAGATCCTCGGACCAGTATTACAAAAGGCCCTCTCATTCTCAAAGCCACTGGCGAAATCGTGGGGACAAGTCAAAAAACTCAAAGTTCCCCCTCTACAAAAAGAACGAGGGAGCAAGAACTAAATGCAAATGTTAATGGACTGGCGAATCTGGAAACCTTGCAGGTTAGTAGTTTTCAGTCTAAATAAATTTAGTACAAATTATGAGCTTCTTCACTACCAATACGATAGATGGCTTTTCAAGACCATAACAGGAGCAATTAACAGTACTAGAAGATCTCGGTGTTAGCCCGCCATTGCTCTCGACCGCAAGTCCTTTTCTCCAGGGTATTGGCAATGAGAACATCGATTTCTTCTAGACGCCGTTTGCCAATTTGGCTTCCCATCTGTATTCGTGACCATCAGCTCCTATGAGTGGCGCTTTCCTTCTCCACCTTGGCTAGAGGCACTTAGAAGAACGACTGGTCAACAGCCAACACAAATTCTGACGTTGGAAACATTGACGTCGGAAACATTGCGCATGTTCTTGGGCAACTCGTTCAGGGATATCTGTGCGGCTCGAACACCAATCGTTGGAAAAACCACGTATTTGGGTATGACCACGTCAGTAGGAAGAACAACGTCATCACATATTTCTAGAGATTCGAGTTCCAACAAAGAGGAACTATTCACATCTATCTCTTGGTATGGCTGCGCGATCTATCGTTGCTACGATTAGATCTGTTACAAAGAACTATCCTGTGGAGTATTCCGGAGGAAGCGTTTGAAGTTGTCGATTTACAGTCTTTGAACAGAGGCTGTACATTGGCGTCCAATGTCAGTGCAAGAGACATCAACTGGACAACTCTTACTTATGCAGCATCTCCCAGAAGATGCACAATGCAATCTCCGCGTGTACATTACCACCGCGCTTCATGCCCTTAAGTGTAGGATGGATCTACAAGTCCAGGATGGCTGTGGGATGCTGTTACGATACGTGTCTTGCTATGTGAGCAAGTGCCAGGACGTGAGCATCTCGGAGGCAGCAGGTAGCGTGCATTTGACCGGCTTTCAAGCAGCTAGTTCTTTTTTAAGAACGATCCATCCACTAGAGCCCGAAATGGTCTTCACTTCAGCCGAAATCAGTCTCGTGGTCTTCATCACGTGTTAAACGCTTGAGCTTGCCTTCTCCAGAAACTCTGGCCAACAACAGAGAGCATTGGAAGTACTTGGCCCGTCTGCAGTCTGCTGAGGAACTGACCTTCGTACAGTGGCTGCGACAATATGAGACAACTGGCAGATGTCCCAAGGAGTACCAATGTGGCTCTACGCTCGTTGGCATTTCATTCCACTCTATTTTCAACCCAGTGTACTTCTAAGAGCAACTACTCTGCTTTTGGCCCCATCAAAGTACAGATGTGTTATTCCATCCTCGTCTACAAGTGCTACCGACACCAGTGAAGTATTTTGGGCAAGCCATTGAGAAGTTACCGAATAATGGTCGTCTGACAGTGCGGTCCATCCCCATGTGCAAGCAGAAGGCCACCAATCTCATTTTGTGAACACCATTGTAGCGTATGTGCCTTGTCTGCATGATGTTCTTTTGTTGTGGCGAGTTCGGCTGGTCAATGTCCTGAATGACCCAGCTCTACTAAATGTGGATGCTGAAAGGCACCCCTTGTCTCCGTAACAAACTGCCATCTTCAGCACCTTGTGCACTCGACTTGCAGTCAGACCAAGACACTACACACGCGTGACGACAACCAACGATGTGCAACCATCAAACTGCCATGTGGGCTAAGTATCACACGATCGTTGGAAGACCCGGCACAGGAAAGTCACAAGTGCTAATTCGCGTTATGCAATGGTCCACAGCTCAGGAATACAACGTACTTCTGACTACGCCTACAGCCATCTTAGGCAATCTCATACAAAGCCGTGTTCCAAAATGCTATTGTATGCGATATTATTCAAGCTGCGTTTTGCGTTCCAATTCGTGCAGAAGACCAACATCGCGTAGATTACTCCTTAGCATGGTATGACCTTCTCGTCACTCTTACTCTGCAATCGTACTCTGCAATACATCGCCTTCACATTAAAGAATCTTGTTTCTCGACCACTTGTTTTTGTGAGAACATTAAACAGTTATTGTCATTAAAGATTCAGTGCTTTAAGGCTGGTAACATAAGTAAATTTTATTCCAAATGGCTAGAATTAACCTCAGACCCTGAGGTCCTTAATACTGTGAAAGGCCAGTCTATTGGATTTACTACAACCCCTTATCAAGACCAGGTCCCTGCACAAAAGAATTTTAGTAAAGAGGAAAGCAACATTATCCAGTGTGAGATTAACAAATTACTTCAGAAGGAGGTTATCAAATTAACTTGTCATGAACCAGGGCAATTTATGTCCACTATATTTTTTAGGCCAAAGCCAGATGGTACATACCGCATGATCCTCAACTTGAAAAAACTTAGTGAGTCAGTGAAGTATGAACACTAAAATTGACACACTCTGGACGGTGATTAAAATGATGAAACACAACTGTTACATGACATCTATTGACATCAAAGATGCTTATTATTCAGTTCCTATTGCTGATACTGACCAAAAATATCTCAAGTTTGAGTGGAGGGGAATACTGTACAAATTCACATGTTTCCCTAATGGTTTGGCGTTGTGCCCTAGAAAGTTCACAAAACTGCTCAAGCCAGTTTACTGTTACCTGAGAAAGAAAGGGCATCTTTCTTCTGTTTATATTGACGACTCGTATTTGCAGGGTGATGAATACCAGGACTGCCTAGCTAATGTTCTAGATACTATAAAACTATTTGATTCACTGCGGTTCATAATTTACCCAGAAAAGTCAGTCTTTATCCCTACTCAAATCATTACTTTTTTGCTGCACCCGACAAAAACAACAAAAACTGAAAAGTGCCTGCATACATGTAATCAATGTACAGAGGCCAACAATTAGACTTGTTGCTCAACTGTTGGGACTAACGACATCTAGTTTCCCTGGAGTAACGTATGGCCCCTATATTACCGCAGGCTTGACATGGAGAAAACCAAAGCACTATCCCAGTGGAGAGATTTTGAGGGTACCATAAAATTAACACCCCATGTTTTTGAAAATATAAACTGGTGGATAAACAATATTCACTTATCATATTATGTCATTGATCATGGAGAACCCAGGCTATCTTATACACAGATGCCTCTACAACGAGGTGGGACTGTGAATTTCAGGGAACTCCCACAGGGGGGTTCTGGAACTCAGTTGGAGCAAAACACCACCTTAATTACCTTGAGATGTTAGCTATCAAATTAGGGTTAATGAACCCTTTTTCGATAGAGAGTTGGTTTGGCAGCGATAATATAAATAAAAGACACAACAAGAGAGTAATGGGCAAAATTTTGGGTGGCAGGGAAGCGCACTACTCTAGGGGTTGGGAGACCAGGAGAGGAGCTCTCCTGGGGGGGAGACAAGATCGGGTGGTACCGGGGGTAGCCATCCTGGACAGAGGTCCTGATCAGTCTCCAGTAGGGTGAGGCCCATATCCCCTAGTCACTGGGAATTAAGGGGAACCAGGAGGGGGCCCTCCTGGGTGGAGTACAGATCAGGTGAGACCGGGGGTCCACACCCTGGAATGGATATTTTTCCGGACCTGTCTCCAAGGGCTAAGCCTTACTGTGGGGTAAAGTGCAGCCAAGGGTTGCACTTCCCTGCCACTATTGTTTATTTGAAGCTAGGACAGGAAAACTATGTTACAGAGCCACTCAGATTCTGTCAAGGTAATATTCGATATAAAAACTATATATATATAGAAATAAATGTAACTAGAACAATATAAAGTCCTTATGCATACTAAGGACATGAAAAGTTAGAGTAAATAAGAGTACAAAGTCTTTTTCACTGTGAACCTATGTATATATGAATTGCTTTTCATGTGTACCTTTGGAACTTTTATATGTAGCAATTATAAGTGTCAGCAGCCTATTAGAGGTCGTTGCTGTGTTTTTTTTTTACTAAACCATAAATATAGAGTTGTTACATCTAAAGCTCCTTCTCTAGTAGCCATAGAGGGCCATACTAATGGCATTGTACACTGTTAGGTGTCACCCTCTGAAATAATGAATCTCCTTTTTATTTATAACAGAGCAAGACAAAGGTTCCATCCAGAAAAAAGGGGGGGGGGTGGGAGGGAAAAAAAGTTGTCACAGAACCAAAGCCCTGAAGGAATAGGCTGAGAAAGGCAGTGGATATCGTTTTTAGGGGAGCACATGTGCATGGTGAACATGTGATAGCGTAAATGGAACCTTTGTAGGACCTAGTAAATGCAAGGTAAATTACTGTGGACTTTGCCTAGGGATAAGGCTGCCTTGTACTACAAACAGGTAGCAATTGATGCTGCTATTCTTGCACTGGACTGGATGTCTACAGTTACTTAACAATACAGGGGCTCATTGAAACGATTGACATTGGTTGACATAGAATAAAGGTACTTTGTAATGAGTACTGTAGCACTCCTATGTACAGCGTGAACATAGTAGATCTCAAGGGTCATTAACCTCAGTTTACATGGTAATAAACTTGAACCTAAAATGTTTCGAGGAGAAGATCAGACAACAGCATGTGAAACTCATGGTGGACAATATGACAGCAGTCACTGTTCTTAACAACATGGGTACTAGTCACTCCTGGGAGCTTAATGAGCTTAACAAGGAAATGTGGTCTTGGTGTATTCACAGAGGAATATGGCTGATTTAAGCCTATATTCCTGGCAAAACCAACATAGCAGCTGACAGGGAATCTAGACAACATCGCAGAGAACTTGAGTGGACCCTTAATCAGGAGTATCTGTAGAATGTCAGTGAAACCCAATATTGACTTGTAGATGCTTTTACGGTACAATGGTCACAGTATGTTTTTTACGCTTTTCCACCCTTTAGTGTGATTATGAGAACCCTTCAAAAGATACAGCAGGACCAAGCAACAGGCTTACTACCTTTGGTGCCCACAGTACAAGAGCTGCGTCAACCTCAGCAGCAAAAGCTCAGCACCTCTCAATAAAAACTATCATGGACAGTGCTGGGTGGTCCTCGGAAAATACTTTCATGAAATATTACAACAAAGCTATTTCCAAATCAAAAGATAACTTTGGGAAACAGCTGCTAAATGCTTCACAGAAATAAACAGCTGTAAAGATGCTAAGAATTTTAACTACAATTGTTATTTGATTGTGGAAACAGACGGTTACAGAGAGTTATTGTTCATGTTACAACCAGGTTGTTCTGTAAACACAAGGCCAGTATGATTAAAGCCATGGTTATTGTTGACATTTATATGGTCTTACGTTATGGTTAACGTCTTCCGGTCACATGCTTTCAAGTCTCACATGATTTCCTCGTGACATAGACCGGTGACGAAATAGCATTGAAAGATTAAACGAGACTTACCTGTAAGTCATGTGCTCACCCAAACGTTTACGTATTGTATCTAATACATGTTTTGCTACTAGGGAAATGTGTTTTTTCCATTGCCCTACCCTAGTTGTGTGACCGGTATGTCATTTCTTTGAAGTCTGAATGCGGAGGTGTGCACGCACATCTCTCTTGACTCCCTTGTTCCTGACTCATAGAATCTTGATCAAACTTCAACTTACAGGTAAGTCTCGTTTAATTTTTCAATTAGACTTAAACTTTTCACGAACATTTAGTTTATCTCATTACTTTTGTGAATGTTTGAAACCTTTTAGTTTATTTCTTAAGTTTAAGGTTTCTAGATTCTTGTCCAGCCTGCTGAATAGATTGCGCCGTTCATAAAACAGATCACTGACTGGAGGGTGAAAGAAGCGAGAACTGAAGCAATCCAACTTGAAGACCAATCATCATTTTGCATCTAGTTCGACAACTTTTATTTGACTCACTGCCAGTATTCTAACAACAGCTCAGCAAAAAATGAACTTTTCTCATCAAGAAGTAAACTTAGTTGCTGTATTTTTAAATAATCCGAAAGAACATCTTTTTTCTCAAAATTTAAGCATGCTTTTTGCAAAAAAAAAAAACAACAAACCAAAAAAATATACCCAAAAGAGTAGTTAAAGAAGCACATTTTTCATCCTATTTTGTTTAGTTTTCTTTGTAAGCCAAAACGCATGCTTAAATTTCTTTTAAAAGGGTTGATGAAATGGTATGGTGCAAAATATTGTAGACAAAAAGGTGTCTTTTATTTTGTCTTTACCCTGAGTAATGCTTGAGATCAGTTGCAGTTTTAAGATGAGATTTGTTGCAGTCACTGAAGTACAGTGACACATGCAAGCATTTCATATCAATAGTGAGTAAAGCTTTAAAAGATAGGGTTGTGTATACCCCGTGTGTATTGCTATACACACGGGTATTTAAAGGAAGGTGTAACAAAATAAATGTTACAGCCAAGAGTAAACCTGTACGTGATTATCCATCTGATTCAGTACCGTCAAGTACCAAAGTGGCCCCTAGATACGGCCACTTTGGGATGACCCGAAATGACCCTAATTGGGTTCACTCCTAAATGGCCCTGATAGTTTGGGTCAAAACAGCTTTATGTGAGAGCCAAATGGTACCTAAAGGCTACATTGATTTCTACAAGTGGGCTGATTCGGTGTTTGATGGGGCTGAAATGGTTTCAGTGGGGCCGATTCAGACCAGTTGTCTAAAATAGTCCCACAAGTGGCCAAAACAGATAGTGGGGCGAAAGGGCTGAGTCGGCACTTTGGGGCTGAAACAAATCTTTTAAATTTACAGTGTATTTATGTATAACTGTTTCAAAGTAGCTGTTAAGGTTTTCAACCAGCGTTGCATAGAGAATGCAGGCCAGTTTGTTTTGGTATTGGTTCGGTTGATGGTGTAATTTCTTGTAATCAAATGTTGAGCATGGAAAAAAAGCAAAACCCAGTAAAGCGTGGTTTGTTTCAATGCCAATAAACTTCTACTCGAGATGACCACTAGTCTACTCACTTCAAGGCGATACCTAACATGCAATGGAGCCAAACTGTACTTTGGATTGTTTGTTACCACATCCTCACATTAAGGATGCTTTTACATCGCATTTTGAGCAGTTGCTCATGACCATTCATATTATCCTTTTTAAAGTACACCAAGAAAATATAAATACTGGAACAAACAGACGCTACCCTTTAGCCTACAGCGACATCATTGTCCTTAGAGACGGCCAAAAAAGTTTCACCTTTTGCCACCTCTCTTTTTCCTCCTTGTGGCATGACAACTCTTAATTTGGACGAGTTCCAGCATTTAAGAAAGGTTTAGTTTATCACCGATATCCCTGTGAACCGTTAAGTGTTGTTTTTTCCAAAAGAATCTCCACTGACTTGCTCAACCAGCTCAACCTAACATATAAATTCTTACGTGATTCCTTTGTTGTGCAATGTTTGGTTCCACTGCCTACATCACGAGCACTCTTTATTTTCACTGGAAGTGAACACTTAAATGAAAATGCCGTTTTTCGCCTTAAAAACCTTCTTTTGAAAGGCCTTGTGTTGGTGTAGTTTTTGATAGAAAAATTACCGCAGGCATTTATTGTTTCCAGGAGGGCGCCTCAAAAATTCCCCTAATTTCGACACCCGATTCCCTCAAATTTAACCGCACATGAGCAGATCTAATTAGTGTCAAATTAATGCATATCAGTGGCTAACATAGGCCCATTTACCTACTAAGAGTAATCAAAAGAAAAGCCTGGTCCCATACCTGATTCGAGGTGGCCCTTTGGACGCCATTATGCCTTCTCAGAGGGATTTTCGATCGAAAAGAAAGTTAAATGAGGTCCTTTTTAAAGGAGCAAAGGCTGTCAGAAAGACAAAGGTGAGTGTTCCTATTCGCTATGCTGTACAGCAGGCTACAAACCTACCCTCAGCCTCTTCTTCAACCAGCTCGAACGATTCTGTTGAAGGAGATGTTCCTCCACTCAGTCCACATCATGAACCTTATGGCAGTGGGTTCATTAAAACTAAAAAAAGCAAGGTTTCGAAAATTCTGAATTAAAAAGAAGCTAAAGGCATACCATGAGAGGAAGGCAAAGCTTGCAGCTTCCTGGCTCAATGCTTGGAACATCTTCTGACAGCACTTTTGTCAAGACAAGAATTGCCTTCTGATCAAAAGGGTGCTATACCTTCGTGTGAAGAAGACGCCTGTGGAAGATGCCCTACCTGATTACCATTATGAAGGTGTAGGGTGGAGGTACTTAGCTAAATATTTAAGCCTGAGTTGGGGCATGTAAAAGTGACCTGAAAAGCCATTTGTGGAAGAATAGGCTAATTTATAATTTAAATCACATAAACGAGAATCCAAAACCACCCTAAACGAAGTTCCAAGTACTCATGTCATGGATCTTTAAAGGAACATGAATCATAAATAATTTTATGACAATTATAAGACAAATGTCCTTTAATTGTGTATTATTTTGGTCTTATTTTAAGGGCAAAATGGCGCAGCATACATGGTACCAAGTACAAGGTTGGCGCTCTTGTCTACACTGGATACACAGGGATACTGCCAAAATTTTCCATCATAAAGAGCATAACAGTGACAAACCCAAGAAACCGTGAGGGATATTTATTCTTTATTGTGAAGGAAATTACATTTTTCGAGTATGACAGTCATACCCACTTTTACAAAGACTCAAGAGTGGAAGAGGAGCCACCAAGAGTTCTAAAGCAAAGTGAATTAGTCACCTTTCTCCCAATGACCATGTGCAATCCTATTGGTGTCGAGGGAGTGACATGTGTTTGTCAAAAAATATGACATTGATGTTTACAATGAGCAAGTTTATTTACGTTTTGTACCTTTATAGCTGGGGACAGATACCTGATCAGGCAGTCTTGTGTATGGGAGCCCAGTGAGCCATATTAGAAGAGACATTGTCATGGAGTGGTTACATGAGATCACACAGTTTGCTTTGGCTTAGCCCTGAGAAAGGCTTGAGAACAGTTGCAGTTTAAAGTTGAGATTTGGTGCAGTCACTGACGTACAGTGACATATGCAGGCCGTGACAGTTAAGTGCATTTCATATCAATAGTGAGTAAAGCTTTAAAAAGATAGGGTTGAGTTTACCCCTTTGCTCGCCTACGGAATAAAATTGTATGCATTGCTATTCAGACGAGTATTTTAATAAATGTGACAGCCAAGAGTAAACCTGTATGTGATTATCCCTCTGATTAAGTACTGTCAAGTACCAAAGTTGCTTGTTGTGCACGCCGAGCGATACGCGCCTCCATTGCTCAGAAGATCCTGGATGACAAAATTCGCCTCGACTGGAGAAATCTCTTTACACCTCCAAACGGTCAGTTCTCGGTCAAGCAGAATGATGTACGGATCGAGCGCCTCAAGGAACAGTACACTGAGATATTCAAGCCTGAGCTAGGAACTGTTAGGGTGTCACGGCAAAACTTCACCTGAAAGAAAATGCAACGCCAGTATTTCAGCGCGCACGCCCAGTACCCTACGCACTACGTTCTGCCGTTGAGGAGGAACTTAAGCGCATGGAAAGCGAGGGTGTTCTCAAGCCTGTAGAAGTGAGCGATTGGGCTACACCTATTGTTTGTGTTCCCAAGACCGACGGATCAGTGCGTATTTGTGGTGATTATGAAGGCACGGTTAATCCAGCAATCCAGACAGAGCAGTCTCCCATCCCAACACTAGAGGAGATTCGGGGAAAGATGTCAGTATGGAAGAAATTCACGAAAATTTATCTGAGAAGTGCATGTCAGCAACTGGTTTTGGACGAGGAGTCACAAAAACTGTGTACGATCAACACCCACAAAGATCTTTTCCGATACACACGTTTGCCATTTGGAATTTCATCCAGTCCAGCTATTTGGCAGTGCTTTATTCAGCAAGTGCTTGCGGGACTTGACGGAACATGCGTGATCATGGATGATCTGCTGGTTGGAGGCACTAACGACGATGAACATCTGAAGAAATTAGAAGCGGTTTTCAAACAATTCCTCAAGTTTGGATTGAGAGTCAAACTTCCAAAGTGCGTGTTCATGGCACCATCCGTGAGATACTTCGGATTGCGTTTCTCAGAAAGGGGACTTCAACCAACTGCTAAAAAGGTTAAGGCCATAAAAGAGGCCCCCACTCCTCGAAACGTGACGGAATTACGCTCCTTCCTTGGTATGTTAGCAGCACTGACTAATTTCATTCCAAAGCTGTCAACCCTCGCTCACCATTTGTACAAGCTTCTGGGAAACAAAGCATGGAATTGGACGCCAAAGTGCGAACAAGCCTTCAGTGACATGAAACTAGCACTATCTTCAGAGACTGTGCTTGCGCATTACAACCCCAGCCTTCCAGTGGAGTTATCAGTGGACGCCTCACCATATGGATTGGGTGCTGTCATCATGCACGTGTATCCCAATGGCACATGACGCCCTATTGCCTATGCATCACCAACACTGAATGAACATGAGAAACGCTACGGTCAATACGGTCGATAAGGAAGCATTGGCTATTTATTATGTTCGGGCTAAAGTGGTTTCATTTATACCTGTATGGTCGACACTTTACAATTCACAAGCCTTTAGAGCGAATCTTTGGCCCCAAGACAGCCATCTCTTCCTTGGCAGCCATGCGTCTACAGCGTTTGGCTATCATTCTGTCAGCCTTTGACTACCGCATCAGATTTATTCCTTCAAGGGAAAATGCAGTTGCTGACGCATTATCACGATTACCCCTACCATCAACGCTAAGTGGCGAGAATGCTATTTTCAAGGTTGAAGAACGACTGATAGACTCGCTACCCATCACGCATAAGGAGATAAGTCATGCAACGCGAGTAGACCCTGTCCTATCAAAGGTGTTGGAGTTTGTCAGGCACGGGTGGCCACAACATGTCGAAGATCTAACCATTTTTCAATCGTCGATTTGAATTGTCAGTTGAGCAAGATTGTCTATTATGGGGTTTACGAGTTATCATCCCTACCCGCTATCAGGAAGATATGCTGGAAGAATTGTGCATGGGTCACCCAGGCATTGTCCGGATGAAAGAGTTAGCACCCAGTTATCTATGGTGGCCGAATGTTCATCTAGAAATTGAGCAAACTGTGAGAAACTGTGCTAGTTGTCAGCAGGTTAGGAAACCACCAGCTGTAGCACCACTAGCGCCGTGGATGTGGCCAAGTAACCCCTGGCATCGAGTGCCTGTTGATTATGCTGAAGATGAAAACGGGCATTACCTCATTATCATTGATGCACATTCCCACTGGCCAGAGATCTTTATGGCACGAAACACGTCAGCTAAGGCAACGAACACCATCTTAAGAGAATTGTTTGCGAAATACGGATTGCCAGTTCACTGTGTTAGCGACAATGGACCCCAATTTTGCAATGAAGAATTTGCACATTTCTTAAAGATGAACGGTGTTAAACACATACGAGTAGCTCCCTATCATGCGGCAAGCAACGGGTTAGCCGAACGGATGGTTCAGTCCTTCAAGAACCACATGAAGACCTGCAAGGGCAGCAAGCTGTCGGTTCAGCAATGTATTGGCAACTTCTTGCTGACATACCGGTCAACCAAGCAGCCTACCACTGGAAGAACCCCAGCTAGTCTGTTCCTTGGATGCGAGTTGCGAACGCGTTTAATTCTTCTTCGTCCAAGTACGGAGGAGAAGGTCATGGATTCCCAGGCAAAGCAGAAAGCAGCACATGATGTACACGTTAAATTTAGAGAGTTCTACCCAAGTGACAGAATTTTGGTAAAAGATCTTAGGAGAGAGAACATGTGGTGGCCAGGTTCTGTAGCGGACCGAAATCGTACGTGGTAGTGCTTGACGATGGGCGAGTTTGGAAACGACATCGGGATCACATAAGACGAGATAGTATGGACAGCGTGGTTCCTCAGCCAAACGTCACAAGGGAACCACAGGACAGTGCTTTGGATCATCGTTCACACGTCCCTCTCGGTACAGATGTTCCATTACGACCACAAGTACCATCAGACATCCCAGTTATGGATCCAGCGCAATTCAGTACTCAAGTACCATCTGAAAAGGAAGAATCTGTTCCTGTTGCGGAGAAGTCACCTACAGTGGATACCCGATCCTCTGAAGTAGGCTAGACTCCACTTCGTCGGTCTAGTGGAGTGCGCAAGGCACCAGACAGATTATTTGAGACAGTATGAAAATTGGAACACTAAACGTTACATTTGTTTCATTTCAGTTGCGTATAAGGGCTGCGAGGAAATGAGTTTGAACTGCCAAATCTAGTCACTGACTTACTGTTACTAAGGTTTTCAGTCTCTGTGTAGTTATAGTACTAGACAAGGAGCCAAGTTTCAGATCCCGTTGTTCATATTAGTTTTTTGGGTATCACCGAGAAAGGGGGAGATGTGATGTATTTGCCTCGTTCTCAAGGCAACCTCATTTTCACGTACCATGTCCTCGTGTAGTCAGCCATGTGAGTTCTAGTTGAATAAATATTGTTTGGTTCGTTTAGCTGTTCCTTTACTGTTTTACGATACGTTAACGTCCAAATACGCCACAATTATTAACTTTAAAATGCACGATTATTAATCGCAATTGACGCATTTCGCAATTAATAACTACAACGTACTGCTTTTCACGATTATTAGGGACAAAGTACGCATTTACCGATAAATAATCGTGAAAAATCGTACTGCAAAAATTAAAAAACACTTCAAAACTAGATAAACCCCTGTTATATAATAATACAGGAAAAAGGCCCTCTCAAAGGGATAGCTGAATGCAACTTTCTCTACAGGGCGATTTAGACACTATCAGATACGAGATCGCCATGATGCTCATCAAGAATTGACGATGCATAACACTGAAAAACCAATTCAAATACAAAACCAATACAACAAAAACGGGAAAAGCCCAACTCTCCATCATGTTGACGTCTACTGAGACAACTGAGTGCGAGTCAGTAATCAAGGGAAAGTGGCCGAAGTGTTATAATGTTAGGCTTGCCATTACTAAATAAGTTTGACAATTATACATTATGAAACAAACCGAAGATAAAAATATTTGATCTTGAACCTATATCATCTAGAAATCAGGTGTATTGTTGGAACCTATGCTTGTTACAATGCTGAAATTAATTACTGGCATCATTTGCAAGGAATGATAACCGTTTGCACTGCTTCAAAAACATGTATGCAGTATAATCACTTCTTCGGTAATTTCTCACCTCCTCCCTCCCAAGCAAACACTTCTAGTAATCCAGTGTTAGAATACTGACAATTACATTTAATCATATTCGGTATTTCAGTCAGTAAATCTCTTCAACAACAACAACAACAACAAAACAAGTTTCTATAGTGAGACGTCATCACCCGATAGGTGGATATTCTAGTAGTGTGCTTCACTAAGTGCATGCTGTTATTACAGTCAAAGGTGTTTGGCAGCTTCCCGTTTAAAACACGTCAATATTGAGATTTTTTTGCCTAATAAAAGAGCAACAGCTGAGGCCCCTGTCAGGATTTGAATGTCAAAGTCTCGATCTTTGCACTGTGAAGGTAAAATCAAATTGCACTAAAAGATTTAAGTCAGTATAGGGCTTTCGATGTGGGTATTTTAACCACCAAATGAACACGAAGGGCGGCAAATCCACAGCAACCTATTGGGCATAAAAACTGAGGTATCTCTGTTCAAACACAGTCAGTTCGCAAACGCCGACGAGATGCGAAAGGATTACATTGACATACAGGAAGTCTGTTGATTTCAAACGTGCAGAAACCCGTTGTAAAAAACGCAGGAAAAAGGGACTCGGGTAAGTAAAAACATACTTTTTATGATTTTTTTCTCCAGTGTATATACGCTTAGAATTATTATACAATTGCAAAGATTCATTTGAATTCTCCTCCCTCTTTCTTCTTGTTATTTTATAGCGTGTTTTTGTAATGTAAGGTAAACTCGCGAAATGTAGAGCCGCACCACGTAATCGTTGCTTGTTAACCGGAAATGAGGTGAAAAACTCCACAGACTATCAAAGCGAAGTGGAAACGAAAATTTCGAGTACCTCAAGAGAACACGATTGTTGTAACAATAAAACCCACACACACAAGAGAAGATGCAACTTAAGATTTTTGAAAATTTTAGATGACATTTTAGACGTTTGGGCTGTTCTTCCCAGACCTGATGACCAGAAATTTACACTTGACATTATTTTTGTTTTATTATTTTTATTATTTCCAAGAGTTCAGCGATGCTTATGGCTTTGTACAAGTCACGACTAGTCCCTACTTTCCACAGGCCAATGGCTTCATCGAGAGAACTGTGCAAACAGTAAAAAGCCTCCTACAGAAATGCAAAGAATCTGGTTCTGATCCTCACCTCGCCATGTCGTGCCTGCATAGCACCCCTCTTGACCACAATATCCCATCACCAGCAGAGCTCTTGAACACAAGAGTGTACCAAACCAACTTACTGGCGATCTCTAAACCGATGGTGATAGCTTCAAACAAGACAGGAGAGACGAAAGTCACAGTATGACAAAACGTCCAAGCACCTCCCCGTGATTTGTCCTGATGACCAAGTGCGCGTCCTCAACCCGCATAGCCACAAATGGGAACCTGGCATTGTCAAGTGTCACATGGTGACTCCCCGTTCTTATGTCGTTGACATGGCAGATGGCATCATCTTACGCGAAAGCAGCGACACGGATACAGCAGAGCCCTAAGTGTAAACGAGGATTCTCCACCGACATCCCCAGCAACTTGCCCTCAAGCTGTAGCAGGATGTGTGGACAGAGAGACTACCCTCTGCCGATTTTCCAGGGTGATTAAACCACCTCACAAGCTAAACTTATGAACTGAACTCTGATTGAACTGATTGAGCTGATTTTATTAAATTCATTTTATTAACTGAGTTACTGTTGCAGCTACTAGCTATAGTGAAGGACATTTTGTGATGTTTATTTGAACAGTGGACATGGCATATTCCAACATGTTACATTAGGTTCCAGTTTCTATGCATCACTCCCTGTCATCATGTACTTGTTCAGAAAGAGGAGGATATCATAGTTTGTCATGTAATATACTTCTAGTAGGCACATGCACAGGAGTTCTTCACTCTCGGCATGCTCAGCTATCAATAAACACACTGTCTCGTAGCTTTTCCTCCTTCGTAAATTAAAACTACAACAGTAATATTCCAAAGAAAATGACTGCGATTAAATATCGTGCAACCCTCTTTGCATCTACTCAATGAAATGGAATAAAATGCTCTTTCAGACCATCACACCGCGAATGTAACAGACAATGCAAGCAAACGAGACAAATTGCAAACAACTCTAAAAGCCTGTTTAAAAAATCACCGATGAAAATTTGACGGCATGGATGGAATTGAATAAATTGAAAACCTAATAATATAATATAAATATCGTTAAACAATGAAATTTTATCAGAGGAGGTACTGAATGCAAGAAGTCAACATCCTGTTTTCTCGTAACTTAGAGCTGTAAAAAAAGGACGTGTTAATTGAAATACATAAGAAAGACCTCTTATCACTGGTTAAATTACGGTCTGTTTCATCTGCTGTTGGTATCGTATATCTGAATAATTTGCTGATTGGTCGAAAGGCAAAAATCATTCCGCTGTGGAAACCACAATAGAAATAAACAAAAATTGCGAGTACCCCATTACTTTTTCAGTAAAAGAGAACATTAGTTTTGGTCACAAAACATATGCAAGAGAGAGAAGACGAAACTTGAAATTTTAAAAACTTTTAGATGAAACTTGAAATGTTAGACATGTAAGCTGTTTGACCTTACGCGACCTGGTGAGCAGAAATTTACACTTGATTTATATTTACACAAGATATGTAAAAAGCTTTCAATAAGAAAGTTGTTATTGGCTAAGCAGCGGTATGTTTCGGGTGAAAAGCGGAATATTCCGAATAAAATAACTGCATTTGATTAAATATCGTGTAACCCTCTTTACGTGTGTTCAACGAAATCAGATAAAATACTGTCTCAAACCACGACATCGCGAACACAACAGACAATTCAAGCAAATGAGATGAATTGCAAATTTGAGTTAAACGACTCTAAAAACTTGTTTAAAAAATCACCGAAGAAAATTCAACGGTATGGATGACATTGAAAAACTGATTAAAATATATCAGAGGACTTAACGAATGCAAGACGTCAGCATGCTGTTTGCTGTGCTTAAAAGAAACACCAGAGGAGGTGTTTATTGAAATCCATTAGAAAGACCCCGTCTGTGGTTGATAACATATCTTTACATAATTTGTTGATTGGTCAAAAGATGGAATTATTCCGCCGACGAAACCATAATTAAAATAGACCCTCCTGATTGCTTTACAAGCAGACTGTCCCGTAAAAAATGATAACATTCAAAAGTACAAATTTAAACGGAGAAGTACAGATTTAAATGGAGGTCTGTTTGAGGTACTTATTATCAGAAAATTTATAAAGCAACGTTGTGCTCACTATAGAGCAGTTTTCCACAATTACAGCTGTACGTGTGGAAAGTAATGTGGTGTTTGCTTTGGATTTGTTTTACTATGCTCTCTGAATTGGCTAGAAAAACACTTTATTAGCCAGTCACACATAAACCGATCATTAATTGCACGCTGGAGTTTTCACTTAATACTGATATTCACATTGATTTCCGATTGATTCACTTTTGGTTTTCTATGATCTTTTTGGCCTAAGTTTAATGATGTTATCTTCCTTTGGTAACATTTTTCCAGTTTATGATTACATCATAATCCTTTAGAATTTAGATTTGGCAATGTGTAACACCAAAAAAACGGAGAGAGGTAACACCAGGGAATGCATTCACCTCACAGACTGGTATGTGTCCGCAGTGCACATTATCTCACCTTCACACATACATTTTTTTTATTATCATCATAAAAGAAAAAACCATAATTACAACTATTTTAATCTGTTCATTTTATAGGGACTTCTCCAAGGGCGAGATAACATTCTCCAGAAAGAATACTGAAGACATTGCTAGCAGTGCAACAGAAACAAGAAACATACTCCTCCACGCAGCTCCATGGGGATCCACATCTTCCTCATGAAAAAAAGTGTATATTAGTTTCATCTTTGCTATCACGTTTTAATATTTTTTACATTTCATTTTTATAATCTTTATTTAGGGCCTTTCTGAAAACCACATATGCAAAAAAAGCTTCCTAATAAGAGATCATTAAAAGAAGACGATAAAGTTGCGTTTGATGCGGTTCTGTAACTTTAAAACACTTAACCATTAGCTCCAACTTACGTCTGTTGTAAGCAAACCACCTTGTGATGGTGACAGTGATGAAGAGTATGAAGATTTACACGTAACTGTAACGAAAAACTCGGGGGAAAAACCAAGGGCTTTATATTAGAGATGAACAGTGACGGGAATGAAGATGATGTGCAATTGTTGGAGCAAATTGTGGTTTAAGCAGGACAGAAAAGATCGAAAAAAGAGTTGAAGAAGGTAAGATTGGTCATTGCCTTATTTCTTGTTAGTCTCTGAAAAGTTGATTTTTAATTATGGTTTTATTCTAATTTGCACTTAACCTGAGTGTTAATTCTTGGTTTTCACTCATGTGACACTAATCTTGGCAACAGTTGCTAACCACCACCTTTGTGCCCTTCAAGTGTAAACAAATCTAAGAAGATAGTGATACGAATGTGATAGTTCGAGATGGTCCTCTGTATTGTAGTCTGTTGTGGGAGCAAAAGCGGTAAGCACAAGGTAACTTTTAGCAAAATACCAAAGATTATTACAAATCAAGGCGAGGAATGGGAAGAATTAACGAGGGAGAGAAAAAATTGATGGATTTCACCGATGAGTCAAGGTGATGCCGAAGCGAAGAACATCCTAGAAAGCGAGCGTGTTTGTAGTGGTCATTTCGTTTCAGGGAAGCCCGCAGCTACCTGGGACAAGCACAATATCGACTGGGTTCCAACCTTAATCCTCGGTAAAAAGGAATATACGGAAAACGAATGGAAAGAAGAAAAACAGAGGGCTGAAGAAGAAAGGGCTGAAAAAGCAAAAGAACGCCAGAAACGCACCATAAAACGACAAGAGGTCGAGGTTGCCGAGAAAAGAAAAGATCTAAATTTAAGTGGCAATCGTGTTGCTGATATTCACTTCACTGAGACTAGCACAAGTACCTCAACAGAAAAAGTTGAAGAATCTGCTAGCATTGCTCAACCAACGGAAATGGAGCCAACAGAGACCTTATGTGCCACAAGTAGCGCTACAAGCGACGCTCACACCCAGACCAAAGAAAGCATCATAGGGCCTACAAAAGATGCCGAAACACAGATGGAAAAGTTCACCTACATGTTTTACAGGCAGAAATATCAAGCTCCGGACAGAGAATATTTCAGTTCAGAAGAAAAGGTTTGCTTTTACACAGGGTGGCCATCCTACCAAGTTCTCGTAGCAACATTAAACCATGTGGCACCGCACGTGAGTCGACGGACTCAGACACTGGATCCATTCCAGGAATTTGTTATGGTTTTGATAAAGCTGCGAATAAATGTACTGTTTCATGGTATCAGTACCAACTGTTTCATGGATCTTCTGGTCATGGATAACAACCATGAACTACAGGTTGCATCGGCTTGTTCACTGGCCAGAGAGGGAAAATCTTTGGAAGACAATGCCGATGTGCTTCAAGTATGCATTTGGCAATAAGATGACCTAACAACCCCCCAAGGTATTTAAAGTCTCACAGTCTTTGTGATTGGTTGACAAGAACAGTACGCTGCAGGATAGTAATCTGTGAAATTTACCAGGTTTATCACTCGCATGTGAGTTGTGTAAATAATGGTGGACTGCAAAAGAAGTTTCGACAAAGCATTTGAGAAGGCCTTAGCTGAAGTCTTAAAAACGTTCGACGGTGTTCAGGAGTTGAGCGCTGAACAAAGAGATGCCAACCAGCGTCGGTAAATTATTGTTGTTCCAGCTCATTCCAAAACTGTCTTGAACTGAACAAGATGAGATTCAGCGATTATCCCAAAAGCACGATAATGATTGTTGTTTGCCCGCTTAATGCGTTTTTGACTGCCATATGAAAGGGTTACAGCAACAAGGCAATTCTTGTACAGTGTACCTGTTTATCTGGTGATGATGGCGACAAAGATGTGGAAAGTACTCTTTCATCTTTGCAAATCCCAAGGCACTTATCCTCAACGAAAAATGGAGACAGATGCTTCAGTCGACTGTTTACCAAGAAAACCTCTTTTAGATTGTTGACGATGAGGCCCACATCATTCCTAAGTGCTATGTTTATGTTGAAAGCAAACTTTATTGTTACGCATATGTTTGTTATCTAAATTAAGCTTATTGTTTGTTTTTATCTACATCAATGTTCCTTGTTGTTTGGCACTGCTGTCTGATAAAAATAACTTCCACAATTAGTTGAAAATTATAATGTCCCATTTGTTTGTGGTATAAATCATAATCATATCATTTCAAGTCATGATTTTCCTGTACTAAATAGAATAGTGCAAATATGCAGACCGAGCAGAATCCTTTTTTGTATGACGTTATTTTTATTTATAAAAATAAAAGCCTTAGATAATTTTCTGCACCACCGTTTGTTTTTCTTGTTAAATAGGATGCCAAATTGACTATTTCAACCATGATATTTAAACATATTTTCTAACATCACTACATTCCTATTTTTTTGTCCCTAAAATACTTTAATATCTCTTGTTCCTATAAATATTATATTTATTATCTCTTATGCCAAAAATGCTTGTGCTTATTTCACTGGTGGGAAACCGTAACGCAGCCTATATTATGGAACACAAGAGAACAAAACAGTAAAATAATAGTCTTTTTTATCTGTAGGGGTTATGAAAGCAAAGAAAACCAACAAGCCTTTCGTGCTTGCTTTGGAAGGCTGGGTGAACTTTGGTCTCTTGCTCCAGTCCAAACTCCAGTCATGGCATTGACAGCAACAGCCACGAAAAAGACCGGACAGGAGATAATCAAAGGCCTCAGTTTGAAGGATAATTTGCACTTCACTGTTGCTAGCCCAAACAGGCCTAAAATTTTTATTTGTATGTGGCCAAAGTCAATAAAAACTTGACTGAAACATTTGGATGACTTATTGAAAAGCTGGAGGTTGAAAGGCAGCCATGTCCAAGGACATTAGTTTATTGGAAAAAACAACCTAAGAATGCAGCCAACTTTTCAGTTTCTTCAAAAAGGAATTAAAGGAAAAGGCTTATGTCAACCATGAGGTCAAGTCAGAAAACATGCTAATGTTTCATCACAAAACTCTTGACAAACTCAAAAGCAGAGTTACAAGTTCACTGTATACTCCCTCTGGAACATGCCGGGTTGTATTCGCCACAAATGCTCTTGGAATGGGAATTAATTTCAGATATACGTAATGTAATCCACTATGGCCCTCCTCGTACTATTGAAGACTTTGTTCAAGAGATTGGACGTGCTGGTGGAGATGGCAAAAGTGCAGTGTCAGTGACAGTGATGATGGTCTGCCGAATTTGATTCCCCCATTGACTGACTCTGATACCGCCCACCTGAAGGCAGATTTGATTCAAAGTAGTGGAAGGTTTTCCAACTTTAGAATGGCTATTGCTTCATACTGCACACCACCGGTGCACAAATGTGACACTTTCATTGTTACCCTTGAGTGTAAGCAACTGTATTTTGACCGACCCCTTTGCTGTAGAAAGGATACTACCAAAAAGTGTTTTAAACAGTGCACCAAAGGCTCTGTATTCAAAAGATAACCCTGATGCCCATGTTGTTGAATTTAATGGTTTAGGAAAATTTAATAGCCGGTCTCTAAGGGTCCTCCAAAATTATTTTTCATTCAAATCCATTACAAAAAAGGCTGTGTTTGAGGAAAAGTGGCTCCTTGACGAAACACATGGAGTTTCTCTCAGTGAAAGGTTGCACCTCTTAAATACTGCTCTTCATCTATCTCCCAAAAGCGGTGGCTTGATTTCAAAACGCAATCGCATTGAAATTTCTGTCAATGACTTAGCAACTTTGTGTGGAGAAAAAGGCAAACAGCAATGCAGGTAAAGCCATTTGCCTGTCGCTATCTACCTTTCTTTCACCAGAGCAAATGGGTGAAGGAGCGATGAAGATGCTTCATAGGGTAAGCCTTACCCCTGACATTTCTAATCTGGAAGTAATGTTGTTACCCTTTGCAATTGCAGGCAATCACTGGGGTTTAATAGTCTTTGACCTATTATCGCAAAGGATCCTTAACGATGATGGCTTTCACATGAAACCTCCATCAGTTTAATTCAAGAGCTGCATAAAAGTACTGTGTTGTTTGACATTGTTTGAAAATTCTCATCGTCAGAGGTTCAGTGTTGACAAAACGGGACTCTCTCTCCCTTGAAAGCTTTGGTATGGCCGGACCAACCCCACCCTGGTACAGGATCGGCAAGCTGTGGTGTTGGCATTCTCCTCGCAGCAAGAGACTTCTCCCAAGGTGTCAGGGAATTTGGCTGAACCTTCCAAAAAGCCCCTCAATACAGAAAGCGGTTTATGCTGGACATCATGTGTGACAAGCCACTTAACCTGGCAGCTATGTTATTTTGAACTTGGTTCATCTGAGTAAGAGTGTGTCTTAGACTGTTTTCTTAACTCAGATGTTGTTGTTTGGGTATTCATTAAAACAGCAACTTTGACCAGGGAATGACAGCCAGCTATCCATTTTCATTTTACAGTACATTCTTAAGGTGCTGACTCCAGCCAAAATTTATTATGCTATACACACTGATGGTCTTGTGCAACAAGGCAGCACAATTTCACGACATTTCTCCTTTTACTGCATAAAAGTTGATAAATTGTAGATGAAGTATGCTAATGCAAATTTTCATCCTTTCCCCTTTTGTATTTTTTTCTTATAGGTCACTGCAAGATGCTGTGGATTGATATTCAGCATGTTGTCAATTTGGAGGGGTGTAAAGTAGTTCCACTTCACAACGATTGTTGTACTTGTTTGAAATATGCCATGTTATCACATCGAAAAAAAAACAATCAATCTCTCGAGGTGGTAGTCTTGTGAGGATTGTATGTAACTTAACAGGAATTCTTCTCCTCTGCCTTTTCTATTGTTGAGTTGTATGTCAAAAGCACGTGAACCAGGAAAATTTTTTTTGCCAGTTTTCAAAAAGAAACTGCACTTTATTTTTAGCTACACGCATCAGATCAAATTATTTTTGGATAGCCTCCCTTTTACCATGCCAATGAAATGTCGCAAATAAGGGACAGCCCGTTCCTACAGGTGAATGAAAACATTCAGATAGCACAAGCAAAGCAACAGCAACAGTATCAAACGAAGAGAGGCCAACAGAATCGGTGCGCATTCAAAGTGGGTGACCTAGAACTGCAAAGAAACATGCTTCAAAAGACCAAAGCAGGCTGTAAATACCAAGACCAATGGCTTGGCCCGTACCAAATAACACAAATCAATGCTGAAAAAGGTACCTGCAGGCTTGCCAATAAATGTGGGGAAAAAATGCCAAGCAAATGTCTATCTACAATCTCAAGCCGTATCGATTTCCACGCAAAAACAAATCTGGGGACTCCAAAGGTCAATCCCAATCATCATCAACTATTCAGCGAGCTCACACTTCACCTCAGGCTCCTCCCGTGCCCAAACCGAGGACACAACTTGCAACAAGAACATCTCCCGAGCCTGAACCTAGGAACAAAGGTCCTGCCAAACTTGTAAATATTGTGCCGAAAGAACAGCAACCCAAACCACAGGCATATGGTCTTTGTGGCAGTACGGTGAGTGCAACTAACTTGTAATGGCCTAATTCCATAATATTCTATTCCAAAAAGACTAATCTAAAATGCCAGTGATTGTTAAGACGTAATGTTTTGAAAATACACAGGTTTTATTTGTTTTTTTGTGAGGTGTGTGACCAAGCAGAACAAGCAGTTCTCATTAAGGGGTATTGGGGGTATTCTCATTAAGGGGTATTGTTCTCATTAAGGGGTAAAACTGTTACCAGGTTCCCCAATTTCCTTTTTGGATGCCAACAACTTTTGCTGAGATATCTGCTTTTCCTCATAGTCATAAACGGAGTAAAAATACCTTTGTATCTGTAGGCACCCGAGGATCTCGAACCATCCCAAAATGTGCATATCATATGCACAGTGAAAGGCACCAAAGCCACCGTCCTTTAAGTATCGATAATTTTCCACTAAATGGTATTGACAGCTCTTTAAAAAATTCACAAAGGCCTTTTTCATGGGCTCGTAAACTTCATAAGTTTTAAACGTCCTGGGCTATTGCCCCATAATATATAATACTCAATATAATATTTCTAGTTATCATGTAACTGTAGTTGTCACCATATTTTCTCTCGAAAGACTCTGACACTTTTTGCAACAAGAAAAGGATAATTCCATGGCTAAAGAAGCACAGGACGAAGAAGCCCTTAGCAACGTTTTGTCAGAGGATTACTTGGTCAAAAGTACGCAACCTAACAGGGATTGTGAGTCCGAACTCATGTGCAGGTGGAAGGAAGTCCATGCTGTTCGGTTACGTGGGGGTGGAGTCCCAAGACAGTTGATAGATGAAGCTGTTCCGACTGATGGAATTTCTGCGATGCACCAACCTATAGTGGAAGAGCAGGAGTGCAAGACACTACAAAAGTGCAATGCTGGCTTACAGACCATAGCCTGTTAAGTCCATCTGGAATCAGCACCAAAATTCTTGTTCTGAACCTCCAACGGTGTACCAGGATTTGAGTATGCATCATGATTGGCCTGTTAAAAAAGGCCATTGTTCCATGCGGTGTGATTGGTTCTTATTGGCTGATTAGATTTCCCGGGATCTTGAACCAGAAGCGAGCAGTAGGCCAACGTGAAAACAACAATGGCTGTGGTTAGCGAAGATAAGTGGAAAGAAGCATTCGAAGCCGTGCAATCTCAGTTTGAGTTGACAGAGCTCCTCTCAGAACAAGAAGAAGCTATCAAAGCTTTCTTTGAGGTGAAAGATGTGTTTGTTAATTTACCGACAGGCTCTGGAAAGTCTATGATTTTCCAATGTCTCCCAATTGTCGCTGACATCATAAACCTCGTGGCTCTAATGTTATTGTAGTAATTTCACCTTTGCAATCTCTGATGGAGGACCAAGTGCTTTATTTGAACGATATCTGCATTCCAGCTATTGCCATTGATGTGGAAGACCCAGAAAATATTCAGCAGGTTTTGAATGGGACTTTCCTTGTAGTGTTTGGTTCAGCCGAATGTTTGTTGTCTACCGTGGTATGGAGAGGTATCTTCAAAAGTGAAAGCTTCACTGAAAAGTTCATTGGAGTTGCTATCGACAAGGCTCATTGTATAATAAAATGGTAGGTTAATTTCCTTTACCATGCTTAACACAGAGAAACATGTTGATTTTTAAAATACTTTCAATTAAGACTGTTCTCTAAGCTGTAACGTGGCCCCACGGTATTCGATTTATTCGATGTTTGACACGTTCGTGACGAAAGTGATTTCACTGTTTCACCTAAAATTTCCTTATACAATTTGGGAAAATAGTAACAATTACGGTTGTGAACTGTCGCCAGTATCATGTAGATACGTGAAAATACACATAAATTACAACTGAATGATGAAGGCTACTATGACAGTTGAACAAAACGCATACATGTGTAGATTACAGCTAGAGATTAATAAATAGGTTTCATAACTTTAATCAGTTCGGAAATGAAAGTGCCTCACATTTGACTGTTTGTTATGCAAAAGGTATTATCAATATTCCTTCCTAGATTTCGCTGCAGGTACTTTATAAATTCACGAGGAATACATTATAAGCTTCATTAAAACAAGCAGCACTAATTCTGTTTGGCTTTTCGTGCTGTTGTTGATCACAGGGGATTACCAAGGGCCAAGAACAAAGTTCCCTTCAGAAAATGGTATGGCGACTTGGGGGAACTAAGGTCTCTCATTCACGAAGATTGCCAAATTATGGTTCTAACAGCAACGGCAACAAAGGCAACAAAGCAGCAAATATTGGACTCACTTCATGTGTCTGAGTGATCCCCAAATGGTTGAGCAGAGCCCAGACAGACCAACTTATTTTATACAACTTCTTACCTCGAAAAAAATGAAGAAATCAACCTGGCATTTTCGTTGTTGATTTGTGAAGTGAAGGAACTGAATACTAAGACTGTTAGAACTTTAATTTACTGTCGGAAACGGAAACAGTGTTCTGTCCTCATTCGAGTATTTGAGGTATACTTGGGTAAACACATGTACCATTCAGACGTCTCACCAAAGAATCGGATTGTTGAAATGTACCATGCTGTCACACCTGCTTCGGTAATAGATCATATTTCAAAATCCATGGCCTCAGATGATGGGCATGTGCATGTCCTAACAAGTACTGTTGCTTTTGGCATGGGTGTCAATTGCAAAACAAATTGCCAGATTTTTTGGTGGAATGGAATTGAGCTTCACACTCTACCTTTCCACATACAAATCATTATCAAATAGCAACTGACGAGAATCGTAAGACCACGGTCTTGCTTGAAACTATTACATCACTTGCAAAAATCCATGATGAGCACAGAGGAAAGTTACGATAACATCGTAAATGAAACCACACCAAGTCCTCTGAACGCCATCTGTAAAGATAGCCAAATACCTGGATGCTCACTGAAAACCAGGAAAGCAAGTTAGAACGGCATCACCAGTTACCAACCTCCGAAAAGAGAGGCAGCAAATGAAAACAAACCACCAAAACAAGGCACAGCCAAAAAAGGGAAAAGCTGAAACACGAAGCAGACATCCCATCCACAATGGAAGCCAAAGTCAGGAAAACGAGGAATCCATTAGAAAACTCCCCAGACATATAGACTATAAATCTTGTCCAGCGTCTCTGTGTTACAGTGCACGGTCTAATATCCCACCGGACGAACAATTGAAGGGCTCAGAGCATAACCGTCTTATGTTGAGTTTTAGCCAGTTGTAATTTTGTGCACTAAACTACTTCCATTTGTGCATGGGGCCTTCAAAAAACTTTATAGGCAGTGTTTTTGGAATGAACTGAAGGCCCCATGCAAAAATTGGCGTTGTTTAGAGGACAACAATACCGTCTACAGTTCGACATAAGACGGTTATGCTCTCAGCCCTTCAATTTAAACTTATCATTGAGGCAGTTAAGCAAAAAGTAGAGCAAGGTTTCCTTGCAGCTCTAACAGATTTCATTACCGCCGCCTTGAGAAACAAAAGACAAAGCTTCTAAAAGAGAAAAATAAGGCTCGCATTAACGGCAAAAATGTAAAAGGGATTCAGAACAAATCCAGAGATAGACCATGAACAGTGACCGAGATCAGCATTGAAAATCTAACAGCCTAAGCAGCTGTTTTAGAAAAGAAAGTAGACAATGTCAACTCAATTACGTCAACTCTACAGGATTTTGTAGAATATAAAAAAGTTGAACTGTACGTCCGTTTACTGAGTGTTCTAACACTAACGCAGATGGGGAAAGCATAAATAAGGGTAACGAACGTAAAAAACGGAACGAACGCAGAAAAAAGCAAATCAAAACAACCTCTTCTCTTTGAGAGGATAACGAGAAATTCATAAAAACCTCTCCAAAAAAGACTTGACAGACACTGAGATCAAATTGCTGTCAAAGGGATTAAAATTCATACCGACCACCGTGGTGACAAAAAATAAAATCCGCCACCAACTCTTGCAGGATTTCAAACATTTTGCGAGACGAATGCGCTAAATGCCAACACTTATTTGAAAAGAAAATTCCTTCCGATTCAATGGAAAGGACTACCTTCAAATCCATAGTACTGCCATGGACATGAAAATGGCCGTTGCTTTCGCGAACACTTTTATGGCAAGTAGAGAAAGCATCGCAAAACCAACAGCTTGGGAACGCTACATTGACGATTTGAAAAGAAGCATTTGAAGAGAATATCAGAAAGTTTATTTCACGACTTCTTGCTTGAGGTTACCCAAGAAGTCGGATGGAACCACTTTTATCAGATGTTAAATTCACCGAAAGGACATCGGTACTGCAACAGAAACACGACTATTGAAAACAAATCTTGCCTTTTGTTACACGATACCAACCAGCAGTGCCAAAACTTAAACATGTTTTAACATTTCTTTCCAAAAAAGTAGATCGTAAATGACATACTTGTCAGAGCAAAAATATAAAGAGGCGATATTGGATAAATGTTTCCATTGTTAGAAGTCATGCAGGCCTGTCACTCCTTGCTACTTCCAACTCTACAAATTCAATTTCCTCGGTAGCTGCTGTTCGAAGTTTCTTTGGAGGTGTGAAGCCTTGGTTAATTTCCAACGCAGATCTCCTAAGGTCAGGCTCAAATCAATGACCTGCGTGTACTTTCTCCAAGGAACGGTCAAGATCTCGATGTTGGCTGAATAAACTTTTACGTTTCTTTCTTGTCTGCGCATTGTTTGCAAATAAACCTCGTACACTTTACATCAAATGGCAGGTGCTACAATTCTTGATGAACATCCAATTTTCCCTTTCCATGTACAAAGATATCTCTCATTATGGCTGACAATTTTGTGAAAGCATAGGACACAAGTTCTATCCATTGTGAAATGAAACTTACAAAACTTTGCGGAAAGTTTTTGTAATTTTTTTCCGCAATCGATCCCGCGCAATGCCAGCTGAGCAAGACTGGTAATAGCCAATCAGATTAAAGAGGAATTTGAAACCCACTTCCAGTGTTTTGTTGAGTTCGTTGGGGGTCCAGAACAAGGATTTTGGCGCTGCTTCGCAGACGTTACTAGCCGAGGGTTAGATTGCATCTGCGATGTAGGCTAACGGACCATGATTGGGCAAAGCACATTTGATTAGTGGTGCAGCCCCTTAGAGAATGAAGGGAGGAACAGTGAAGTGGCAGTTGCACTGAAAGATCAGCCTGCTGCAGTACGGGAAATGGAATGGCTCCAATCAGACCAGTCTATGGCTCTCCACTCTGCACTTACTGTATAAGGACCGGAGGAAAAGAAGTCTTTGCAGAAGTCGCTGGGTTGGAGACATTTAGTCCCCTGTTCCGGAGCCCCGTTGGCAATTTATCTCTCTGGCCACTGTGAGGTGTATCTGCAATCAAAATGCTCAAAATTCGATGTGGAGTATTTTGCATGACAACTTCACAGCAGTTTAAGTGTGTACCTCAAATTTTGAGGTTATAAAGCATTCATATATTCAAGCTATTCTTTAAACTCATTGCTTATTCATTCCGATCTATTTGCCGGCATGCTTCCGAAGATCGTTAAGAACGCAACCTCTTTGATGTAGGTGAGATGTGTTTCTCTGGCAAAACTGAACGAAAAATCCCGTTTAAATGCTCATACTCAAGCTTGCAAAACACATCTGAACAATAAGCCGATATTACCTCTGTCGCTTTTGAGCGAAACGTTTTTAGATGGAAAGAGATGGAAACACGAGGTGACATTTTTTTCGAGAACACCACTCTTCAAAGAACAAAAGGATACGCACTTGAGGGACCATAATTAGGCCCCATTGTTGGATTCCTTTGAAATTCATCAACAGAATCGCCGCCCAAAAGTCACAAGTCCTATTCATTCGTTTGAACCCAATAAATCCGAAGATACTCAGCTCTTTCATCCGAGTAAACTCGAAGCTTACCGACGAATGAATTCACGGGCCTTCGGTGTCAAAAAGCCAGTGGTATGCCCCATTTCTGAACAACACACTTAAACCGGGCGAAAGTTGTAATGTGTGCGCATCTGCAATGGTAATCACTATAACCTTGCCGTGCCAAGTAACAGGAGAGCTGCTATTATCTGACTCCAATAGTGCATTAAAAATGCGATAACAGCTTTTAATATCAATGTTGCAATAAGTGGACATGCATTACTCCATTACTGCAAACATAATTTACTTTGAGTGCACATACATTGTGAGGCCATTTTTGCCCATTATGGGGCTAGATGACTGCAACATATACGATGGTAAATGGATTGTCAAAATCTAAGGTGTGATTGCTCCCGAAGTTGCTAACTTTATGTTATATTTTTATAGAAAGTATACTGATTGCTGTCCAACAATCCACTCCCCTGGAAGATGCATCAATGCAAGCAAACTGCGAAAGTGAGGTAATTATCATCAGCGAATTTATAAAGCAACGTTGTGCTCACTATAGAGCAGTTTTCGACAATTACAGCTGTACGTGTGGAAAGTAATGTGGTGTTTGCTTTGGATTTCTTTTACTATGCTCTCTCACTGGCTAGAAAAACACTTTATTAGCCAGTCACACATACACCAATCGTTACCTGCACACTGGAGTTTTTACTCAATACTGACATTCACACTGATTTCCGATTGATTCATTTTTTTGTTTTCTATGACCTTTTTGGCCTATGTTTACTGATCTTCCTTTCTTAACATTTTCCAGGTTGTGATTACATCATAATTCTTTTGAATTTAGATTTGGCATCGTGTAACACCAAAAAAACGGTGAGAGGTAACACCAGGGAATGCATTAGCCTCACAGACCGGTATGTGCCCGCAGTGCACGTTATCTCACCTTCACACTTGTTTTTTTTTTCATCATCATTAAAGAAAAAACCATAATTACAACTGTTTTAATCGGTTTATTTCATAGGGACTTCTCCAAGGGCGAGAAGAAATTCTCCAGAAAGAATACTGAAGACATCGCTAGCAGAGTGCAACTGAAACAAGACACTCACACTGTACTCCTCCATGCAGCTGCATGGCTGCCTAAGGGATCCACACCTTCCTCGTGAAAAAAGTGTATATTAACTTCATCTTTACTATCTATTGTACATTTATTATGCATAGCTTTTTCCTACTTATTGCATCACGTTTTAATATTTTTTACATTTTATTTTTATAATCTTTATTTAGAACCTTTCTGAAAACCACACATGCGAGAAAGCTTCCTAATAAAAGATCATTAAAAGAAGAAGATAAACTTGTGTTTGGTGCGGTTCTGTAACTTTCACTCACTTTACCATTTGTTCCAATTTATGTCTGTTGTAAGCAAACCACCCTGTGATGGTGACAGTTACTAAGAGTATGAAGATTTTTACACGTAGCTGTAACGAAAAACTCTGGAAAAAAACAAGGGCTTTACATTAGAGACAGACAGTGAAGGGAAAGAAGATGATGGTGCGAATGTTGGGGAAAACTGTGATTTATGCAGGACAGAAAACGTCAAAAAGAGAGATTGATGAATGTAAGTTTGGTTAACTTAAATCAACTCTGAAAAGTTGATTTTTAATTATGGTTTTATTCTTATTTGCACTTGAGTGTTTATTTTATTGAGTGAGGCTTGTCGATGCCAGATAGACCACAAACAAACAAACAAAAACGTCCACATGCACTCATTACAAGAAAGTGCTGCAGTCTTAAAATGACGTCAACAGTGTCTGCACAGAGTTGTAAAAGGGCTCAGCTACTCATTGGAATTTGTGGGTATTTTACTTTGAAGTAAGATTGTAATAATTCTGTCTCTGTGATTTTTTATTCAGCATTCTCAATTTGAAACTCGACTACTGGAAAACTAATGGACATTTCAAATACACAGTGTATTGCTAAGTCGGTCCTGTATGGTTGAGTTTGAGACAATTCAATGGTTATAGCGGGTGTCAGACATGTTCTGAGCCTAGAGAACAACTTGATCTTGGCCCAGGAAAGAAGCACACAAGACGGCAGTGCCAGGTCTATCCATTCAATCCAGAGTATGCACAAACAACAGGGCATGCAAAACTAAGGAAAGGTTGTTGTGAGAATCCTCACTACATTGTACGGTATTTCAATATATGCTGAATATACTTCCCTTCACACCTCATGTGTAAAATTTATGTGTTATTATAGATTTAGAAACTGCTGAAAAATATCTTAACAGCAAGTGCTAACGCTGTTTTCAAGACCAGTGGCAAACTTTCTGATATAATAATAATAGTAATAATAATCATAGTAATGATATCAATGACAACAATACAATACATAGTTATCAGGGACATGAAAACTAACTAAGACGTCCATGTTCATCCACATGCTTATTTCTGCTGAACATAACACGTCAGTAAAAGTTGTTGAGAAACTATCCAAATACAAAGATCTGAAGGTTATAATTAAGAGGTGTGGGGTATGCTGACTGAAACAACACCAATGGTATTGGTGCCTCCAGTCTTGTAAAGAAGGGATTAGAAAAGTTTGCCAACTCCATTCCAGGTATCAACAACATCTGGGAAGATCGCTCTCCCAGGAACATCCCACATGCACAAAGTTCTATAGATAGACTGACATCTTCCCTTTAGTGCCCTAAGTCTGTAGATTGGACTCGCTACCACAGGAACTACAATAAAGAGGCAAAAAGAATTTTTTTTACAATAACAATGTGATACCAACAATATGAAAAAGAAGGATAATATATTATAATTTTTATAATTGTTTGATCTTGTTCATTTCAAATATTTTTTGTTTTGTTTTAGAATCCATACGAGGGTGTACTTGATCTGTCCTGGGCATTTTCCTTACCCCTGCATGATGTGGTAGCTGGGACAGCTGTTGACTACATGCACTGTATCTGTGAAGGTGCAGTTAACCAGCACTTGATGGCTTGGTTTGAGTCAAGTGAGTGCTACTTAGGAAGCAGTGTTAATAGGGTTGACAGTGCCTGGGTGTCTTTAAAGCCAATATCAGAAATCACCCGCAGACCTAGAAGTATATATGACTGGAAGCAGTGGAAGGCTGAGTGTATGTGTTGAGAGGTTTTAGAACAGCAGAGGCTCCATTAGTACATTGCTCAACAAACAACTTTGATTTCCACGAAAGGAACAGATTGATTAATTTGTACAGACTGACCTCTTAAAAAATAGAAGAACCTGTAATATATTAACTACCATGATCCTCTGGTAACTGTGTATTTACCCAGAATGCTTAAGAAGAATAAAGTTGTGTTGAGAACCACCATGACATGTCTGACCTCGTGTTTTGCTAAGTCGAATTAGCTGACGACATATCACAGAACCTAAACATCAGAAGTTAAAATCCAAATGAGATGTTTGTTGCCAGCCGACCAGCTTAAATGAAACACTGACATAATTTTACTTAAAGGAAACCAAATAAGTGAAAAAGTTTGTCCAAATAAAGTACATGTTTGTAATACATGCACGTAGTGAATAAAATTATGTTTCGAGAGACTGAATTTATGATCTCGAAAGTCCCTGAAAAAGTCCATGAATTTTTTAACCAATAAAAGGTTACAAATCCTGAGCACAAAATGGAGGAGTTAACACTACGTGTATATGTTGTGGTTTATATTTATTTGATATATAACTTTATTTTTAATTGTTTCATAACTTTTTTCTTGATGTCCTGGGCCAAGATCATATTAGATATTTACTCTGTTCATGGAATTAATTTATTTCGAAACTTGGTTCTTTTTCAGCTAATGAGAAGAGAGCATTTCTGTTGCATTATTCAATCACACTGTTAGTTGAAAGATCGGATGAAACATGCTTTCTTCACCTTGCCTTTCTCGTTGGTGGAATATGTAGGCTTTTGAAGGACAGCACTTCAAAAACCGACCTAGAAGAGGGTGGTGTGCTGCTGAAGCTGTATTGTGCACAAGCACCATACGTTTATGGTGAGCTATATGTACTGTATGCTCACCATAATTACTCTTCATTCTACTCTTCTCTCCTTCGTTGTGGCGATGGTTGAGACTTCCACATCATGAGCAAAACTCACATGGTTAGAGATACGACCACTTCCATGAAAATCGCGGGCTTCTCTTTTGTGGAACTAAGTAATGGCAGACAGGTTTAACATGGTTTTCGGACATATATTTCTGGGTTGTGTAAGCATAATATCAATCTATAAATGGCCTTATCCATGCTTTATGTTGATGTTTAATTTTCAAGGTATGGTCCTTTCTAAATTATGTCAGCAAAGTTTGGAGTTGTTGCATGGAAGCTTCAAGGTGGTGATCCCCTAGATCCAGAAGAGTTGGAAGTGTGCAAGCTAAGCACACTTATTTTTAAAGATGACAGCATGTCAACACCTGGTGTGACTGTGCAGCTCCAATTTAAACAGACTCTCTGGGAGGGTACAATTCTATCTGTTTACTGTATGAGTAATGTATGGTATTGTTTGATCTTTCAAAAACAAATCTATTCAGACTTGGGACTCCAAAAACTGCAGTTCAGTTTAGGTCAGGGTGGAAAATCGACTTTAAGATGAGCCGTGAGATTTCAATTCAAGACCAGTTCCTAATCACTGCAGATTGAGGTTGTCAGTTTGCGAATGTAGTGACCTTTCAGGCCGGCATTATCTTCAGTTTACACTGTGTGAAGCTAAGTGTATTCATAGGAGAATTGCCCCCCTTGGATGGGGCATTGCGTTTGTTAGTCTATTGCAAAAATTATCCCCTGGCAAATTACTGTACAAGCATGTTTAATTGCCAGTAACCACTTTCACACCAGGATAGTGCATTAAATTTGACAAAGATTAGTAGTTATAGAGTTGGCGGTACCAGATCAAGATTGATCTGTTACCGAACCAACTCTATAACTACTATCCATCAGATGGATATCATTTTATGGAAATCTATATGTTTTTATTTTCATGGCAATAATTTTATGGATAACTATATGTATTTTATTTCATGGGAACAATTATTTGGATACTATATGTTTTTTATTTTATGTGGTACTGAATGTATTTTCCGTCACGACTCCGTCACGGCAATAGAATCCTCGGCATGACAAAGTATTTGATTGGCTTGCGTAGCAAGACATTCAAAGACGAAGTCACGGGGATGGAGGATTCGTTATTGCCAAGGAACCCTAGGTGGGAAGAGCTCGAATAGCTCGAAGAGCTTGAAGAGCGATGGGGTTCCTTATTTTGTGATGGCATTATGTGATGGCAATCATATTATTAGGATAAATATTTGTAAAACTATATGTATTTTATTACATGAGCGCAATTATTTGGATTTGGATACTATATGTTTTACCTCATGATGTATCCAACGCATTATTCCTTCACGTGACACCACACTGCAGGAAGTTTATAATTCTCAGAAAAGCAGGAAGTTTTCTAAGAAACAAGTCTCGACATGTCTTGCGAAAACAGGAAATGACTAAGCTATTTTCCAAGGTCATGATAGTCGTATGATCTCTATTGACCAATTAAAAACGTACCCATAAATTACTTTTTCTGATAAAAATATCAGAAATTGCTCCAGTTTGATAAAAATTTCAGAAGTTGTTTACGGTTGACCAAACATACCTCAACGATGCCTCTAAGTATTGATGAAGCCACGAAAAGATTTGAGTCATACTCTCAAAACATTCAAGATTCAATTCTAGTTATTGAATCATTCATGGGGAGTGAGGAATCAATGTCTTTCAATTTACCACAAGCAATTACTAATTTGGATAGCATTAACATTAACACCGAAGAAAGGAATGTTGCAGCACAAATTAAGGTCTTGGAAGAGTACCAAAGAATTCTCGCAACAGAGAGAAAGAGAAGAGCTATCAAACAAGTTATTGACGACAAAATGAAGTCAGCAGATTTCAAAAGTGATTTGAAAAAGGCAAGACGATCTGGGCGTATGGGACAATTTAAACCAAATGTTCTGCCAGCAATGGCTGCAGCTGGACAAGTGCCAATTAAAGTACCTACTGCAAGCCAAATGCCCATGCCACAACCTACTGCAAGCCAAATGCCCATACCACAACCTACTACAAGCCAAATGTCTCAACCATATTTACAGCAAAAACCTACTATTGAAGAAATTGAACCAAATGCTGAAGATGAACTTATGTTTGATTTTTAATTTGGACTTATTTTATAATTACCATAAGCTAAACTTTGTATTCCGTTAGTCGATATATATCTTTTGTCATCGAAGCAGCTGAGTGATACTTTGTTTATTTCATAACTACCTAGTTGATGTTTGCTGCTTCGAATAGTTTTCATAGTATGTTGCATTTGTTTATTTTCTAATAAAACATTTTTGTAGTCAGTATGTTTGATGTTGTTCTTTATTATATTTTTCTTGATTCCTTTGGCTGTTTTTCCGCCTTTATAATTGTCTTTGATGTAACTGTACATTTTTTATCGCAAACCGACAAATTCTGTTATTGGGATACCGCAAGCTTCACCCTTGAATTTACCAATTACTTTCTTGTTTGTCTTATCGAAATATGGAGAGTTTTCTGGATAGTCGCTGTTGTCAAATCGATCTTTGTCATTCCAAAAGTCTCTGTAGACGTCTTCAGCTTCGATTTCATATGTCAGACTGTCTGTGTCGGTGAAGAGCAGCTTGGCTTTGTCTCCATACTTTTCTTTTATGTAGTTATAATGAAAATCATACATCAATGTCTTGCTTAGATCTAAAATACACATTCCTACATATGCCGGCCTGTTTAAAGTAAGTGATTCCTTTATTTTATGTACTGCGACTAGATTTTCGTTGAAGATCTTACTGCTTACATAAGTAGGTTTAGAAGCCATCTTCGATAGTTTCTTCTCATCTGTAATAAGTTTGACATCAACACGTTTTCTTACATTTTCCATAGTTTTACCAAATACTGAGTTATTCATAAGTTTGAAAAAGTCTTTTTCGAATGAATTTTTCGCTTGAGTACGTTTTTGAGTATTGAATTGGATGTATTGTTTGAGCCAAGGTGACTGATTGAATTCTAAAACTCGATGGACTTTGTTCACTTCCAATCCAAGATCAAGATACAGCTGCAGGTTTCTGTAATGCAGAACATATTTTTCTTTGTTGCTTAATGTAGGAATTAATTTATGTACTAGTCCTGTCGATATATTATATTTTGTAGCTATTTTTTCACAATAATCAGACAGCATATCTTTATTTACACAAACCCTCTCAGCGGCTAATGGGTAGTCGTTATGAAGGTCATGCAACTCTTTAGGATATTCGAGATCAACTTCTAATATTAAACCTTTTTCGCTATTTTCATTATATTTGGCTAAATCTATCTTGTTAATCTGCTTTTCTGTCATCCATTTGAAACCACCAGTTGGGAGATATTGGCTCATAGCCCAACCGTATAAATTATTTGCATCAAGGTACATAATATACTTTGAGGGCGCCTTCTCATCGTATTCTCTCATGTACTTGTTGTTTGCTTGACTATATCGATTCGCTATATAAGATATACCACCACGCATACCTTTTTCAATGAATTGAAACATATCTATATCTGTCATTAGTTCTAGTTGAATATCAGTCATTTTCAACATGGCGTCCCATGACAAACCAGGTGATGTGAAATAGTGGCATGGGTCGAGTTTGTAATACTGAAGACACGTTTTGCGGAAGTTTTCAAACACGTCGGATAATAGAAGTATATCAGACTTAAGATATAGATTGTGGTATTCACCCATCGTTTGTAATTGAAATGTATTCCAAACTTTCTTAGCATGACAATAATCTTCATCTGAAATATGCTCATTATTCAATATGCTGTAAAATTCTTCTTTCGTTGGTAATTCTGTTTTATTGAATTTCTCAAAACTGTCCATGTAATCATACGGATAAATGCCTTTTCGTGTCATAAGATTGAATTTTTCTTTTCGGAATATTTTGTTTGTATACTTTAAAGCTTCTGCTGGTAAGTT
Organism: Siderastrea radians; assembly: GCA_964017195.1. NCBI lineage: Eukaryota > Metazoa > Cnidaria > Anthozoa > Scleractinia > Rhizangiidae > Siderastrea > Siderastrea radians. The sequence continues at coordinate 36,550,376 of OZ024888.1, forward strand.
GCTGACTAATTTATCCAAACTTGAGCTCATGAATTGGAAACTGTCGATGAATGTCAGATGGTTACCAAGCATAAAAGCCATATATTTTTCCATATTGTTTGGAATTGCATTTATGTTCATTTTAATTTCTTTTCCGTTTTTGGTGTATGTATTATTCTTAACAATAGCTCCAATTTCTTGCATAATGAAATGACTGTCATAACCTCTCAAATTATGGAATATAACAGGAATTTTTATTTCTTCTGGATTTATTCTTAGTTTCAGATTGCATTCTTGATGCGCAGAGCCTCTGTATTTGCCATTAATATGACAATGATCTCTGACGCGTATGTCGTTTTCAGTATATTTTTTATCACAGATGTGACATGTTGTTGCTTTTTCAAATTCCTGTTCATTCTCTTCAGTCATTCTCAATGGTTTATTAAAATGTTTTTTCATTACTTTTTTGCAGTATTTTACTTCTAAAATATTTTCCATGAATTTATAAACAGCCTTTTCACCCCTATATAGTTGTATTGGTTTTGTATATTTGTCGTCATAACAACAAACCACTTTATAACCATATCCACAGTCTGTATGTCTTTGGTAAGCTTCAGTATATGATGACTCATTATTCTGTTGACATCCATGAATCTTCTCTGTTATGGCTTCAAAATCAGCATAAATGACGAATGGAACTTGTTGCTGTTTATGAAAATTATTGAATTTCAGTATGTTGTTATCTTTAGTTGGCATTTTAATTGCTTGGGTGCCGTTCACTTGAATGAAATTGTCTTTATGATTGTTTAGAACCCTGTCTGAACTGAAACATTGCAAGCAGTGCATACAAAAGTGTTTTCTATGTTCGTGTTTTGTTTGATTATACATGAACTTGTTGAAATCCTTTATGAGAACATAATGCTTGTTTTCATTTTTTGTTATCAGAAGTAGTTCCATATGATCTTCATACTTTTCTTTGGAAACATAGATGGGATATGGCTCTTTGTTTTCGTACCCGAATACACTTATATTGATACTGTTTTGCTTCTCAATTTTGTTGTAATGTTTGACACTGACTGGAAAATCAATGTTTGAGTAATCTAACTTTTCAATGTATGGTTTATCGACTTTTTTAATCCTTTGAGGATATTTTTCTTGTGGGTTTAAGTGTCGGATATGACACCATCTAAAACATTCATTATCCTCATTTTTCATGTTAATTAGTCCCTTAGCACTATTTCGCAGTTCAGAAGGCAATTGGATATATGAGGATCCATTCATGGGCTTGTATATGACAATGTTGAGGTAATGGTTATCAACTGATTGTACCGTCCATCCTGAACCTTCTGATATCCACTGGGATATCTTGTTTAAGATATTTTGTTTAGACATTTGTAATGCTTCATTGATTTCTGTATGGTTGATTATTGTTTGACTTGTACTATTGAAATATGCTGACTTTTCGACTATTACATCAGCTGATATTTTTTCGAAAGTGACTTTCAATGTTTCAACATATTTCAAGCCTTTCATTTCATTCAACAAAGTTATTACACGATGTTCTATAGCCTTTCTCGTGTTTTGCATTTCGGCTAATGGGTCTTGATCGCTTTTAATGCTGATTTCAAATGACTTGGTAAACCCTTTTAAAGCTTTGTCAGTTTGTTTTATTACGGTTCTTGGTGTTGGAACCGGTTTTTTAACAGCATTTTGTTTAGTTCTTTGTGCGGGAATGGGTTTGTAATTATCCCTGAATTCTGCAGGCGGTAGAATAATATTATCTTCATACTGCTTAACCATTTGTTTAACACTCTTACGAGGTGTTGGTATTGGTCTTCTTTTTGTTGAAACTGGCTTATTATCCTGCTTCAGAAGTAATTTGATAAGTTTCGATTTGCTTAGTTTCTTCAAACTATCTTTATCCATATTTATATGATTAGATTTTTCTGATTTCATTATATATACTATAGTAAAGATATTTTTTTAAGTAGTTTTAATCTGCGTTCAAACACAGTCAAGAATTCAAATGATCCGCGATTGGATCCTTTGAACTGTAATTATGAAACATTATTATGCATTATGTCCTTGCATTATGTCAATTATTTTTCTCCATGATATTGATGCAATGCTATTTTTTTGGTGCTTTATCGTCTTCAAATGACAATGCTTGCCAGCCAGTGTATAGTTACGACCTGTTTTACAAATATCACGATACCATTCTTTGTCTAGCATGTACTTTGATTTTTGTCGTCTTAAAGCATCCTTCCTCTCTTCTTCAGTTGAATATTTTGGTGGTCTACCTCGACCTCTCTTAACATTCTGATTTTCCATATATAATACTATATATATACTATATATCTTTAAATAAGTAAGATGCGTTTCAATTCATTCAGAAACTTTATAATTTCGACCAAATTCTTTTTTAAGTTGTTTTTCAACAAGTTTACGTTTTTCTACGAACCCCTCCAAATCCATATCTCTAATATTTTCCATCAATAGTACATCTCGACGTATCATATATTCTTCAAGTTCCTCCTCATGCTCAATACGTTCTTTATTCTTTTGATGAAATTTAGTTAGAAGATGTTTATCCTTTCTCTTCGAACTATATTTCCTATTACAAATATCGCATAACCACTGCTGATTTTCAGTATCCATCTACATATATATGTATATATAATTTTTATATTGTTTGTAAATCCTTCATTGGAACCCAACTGTTAAATTCATCACTGTATCCCTTCCATTTAACAAGAGCCTGTTTTTTCTTATAATCCCTCCGAATAACTTTATCAATTCTGAATACCTGTTGTTCAGCTTTCAGTAATTCAGGTTCATAAAAACTCCCTTCAATGTCTTCATCTCTGAGATCCTTCAGTTTGTATGTGATTGGATTGGTATGTTGTATTTTATCAACTGTGAAAATTTCCTCAGACCAATTTGGTGTATAAGACTTGTCGAACACTTTACGTTTGTACTTGCTTATCCTAACCTTATCACCAACTTTGAACTTTGGTTTTTGTCTTGATGTTTCCATATCACCGTACAGATTAAAGTAAACAACTCCTTCATTCTTCTTTTTGCTTGCTTCTGCAGGTGTCATCTTTGTGCTTGAATGTTTTGTGTTGTTATACTGTTTCACTAATTTGGGTAGCATGTCTAAATACTGTGTATTACCTTGAACAGTAACCTGCTTCCACATCTTGGTTTTAATTATTCTGTTCCATCTTTCACAAACTGACGACTTTTCCTCATTCTCAGTTGAGTACAAGGTTATTTTATTCTTATCAAGTAGTTCCTTAACATGTTTGTTGTAATACTCCTTGCCTTTGTCTGTCCAAAGATATTGTGGTTTTCTGCCTTCTTTAAGGATTGTTTTAAAAGCATTCATAACGGTTTCACCCTTGGGACGATCCAACCGTATTTAGAGAATACATCTAAAACCATAAGAAGATACCTGTAGCCAGCGTTCCATCGACTGAATTTTTGCATCTCAACGATATCTGAACACCATGTATCGTCAATATGGTTTACAATTACCCGCCGCCGGGTGAAGTTACGCTTTATTTGTTTATGAAGCTCATCAGCTAATTCTTTTTGCCAGTTTTCTTCACTCGACGGCCTTTCCCGTTTTTTGTTGCACCAAGGCCTAGTTTCTGCTTCATGTTGATTAGAAATCGTGCTGTTTGTCCCCATTTTGGCATCTGCCCATAAGGTATTTCATCCAATGACTTGACCATTTTTCTGTCACATTCACCTTTGTTTTTCCCCATATCATAACAAATATCATGATGAGCTGATATTCTATCAACTTCATTGTAAGGTTGTGCGTGCCACTTGGTGACCTCTCCAGTGTTTTTATCATACTCTAACTGTTTATCGAGAGGGTTATATGCCCCCATGTATTTATACTTTCCAGGAGTCCATCCAGCTTTTGGTGTCGGTAATTTCCCAATTAGTTTATGGATATCTAAACTACCACCATCCAAATCCTTTCTGTCGGTTTTATACTTTCTATTTGGTCTAATTTTGGTTGATAATTGATCAAGAGCTTGACTTCCGACATTTTGAATCATTGGATTCAACTTATCCAGAGCATAATCGATAGCCTTTTTCTGCAGTTTTGGGTTTCTCAAGGCTTCTGATCCATAATATCTTCCCATTTCAACAGCCTTTTTACATAACCAAGGGATTCCATGATGCACAAACATATCTAAACCGGTTGATGCTACTGTATCTAGTACGCCCGCCCCTTTCGACGGGCTAACCCGTTTCCCGCCTGTTTAACGAATTTCGTCTTAGTAATACCGCATTCTGCGCAAGTACACTTCATCATTGATCTCCCATTTTCGGCTTTTACAACTCTTTCAGAACCAGGAACGCATTCTGTCTGTTTCTTCTGTTTAACACAATAAGATATCATATACTATTTGATTATATAAAGTTTATGGTTCAACGTACACATTCTCATATTTGCCAGTTTTTGGATTTTTTACCAAACGCATGACAGTACCCTTCTTTGGTTTAGTCCAGAATTTCTTGCTTGTGATACCTGTTGGTGCTGTGAAAGCACCTTTCAAGATATCACCAGACCAATATCGGTCAAATACATGGTTGGTTGATGGAATTACTTTGCGAGTTATTTGTTCGGCTATTTTGGCTGCCTCAAAAGCTTTACCTAATGGATTTTCACCTCCCTTTTGGCTTTTGATGAATTTGGTTTTTGTAATACCACATTCAGAGCATTTGCATTTAAGCATAAGCCTCCCATTTTTAGCCTTTTCATATCGTTCACTCCCGGTTACACATTCTGTGACCTTTTTTTGTTTCACGCAATATGATCTCATATATGTATGAGTTAGATATTTTTGAAATACTGTTCTAAGAATTTCTCATTCTTTGTCGTATCATATATGTCGAAAACTTCCAACAGATCAAAATATGATTTGCCCTTATTCATCTCATTTAAAAAGTATAAACAAAAGTAACCACATGTTGTCGTCATTAAATTTTGTATTTGGTTATTTTGATGAAGAAGTGTTAAATTCTTTTTTCTTGCGTGATTGACAATTTCTTGGAAGGGAGGTAAACCAAAGCTATCAAAGTAATTGACCACGTTATCTTTCACATATGTGGATACCCAATGGCTACCGCTCATATATGATGGTTCAAGATTGTAAATGAATAGAGCCTGTCTATGATTGTGGGGCACTGATTCATCTCTAGACAGAACATCTTTAATTGGGATATTCAGATATTTACACCATTTTATTAAATCGTAATTGCTTAATGGGACATTGTTATGGAATTTTGGTTTTACAACAAAATGTTTAGAAGAGGGACTTTTTTGAAGGGTGAGTTCTTTCCTAATAGCAGACCCTCGCCCTTTTTGTGAGCTTTTCTTTTTTTTTAATTCCCATACCGATTGTATCGTTCGGCCAATTTCCATAAAAAGGTGGAGTTATATACATTGGGTCTAACAAACCACCATTTTGATTGTTAGATCTGGGTGGTATTTGTTTAGGCTGTCCCATCCAAGGAGAACCATTACCAGTGATCTTCTTTAATGCCTCAAGAGCTAAAGGAACTCCAATTGATGCAAGAAGAGTACCTAAAAACCCACCTGTTTGTACTTTCGTCGGTTTTATATGAACACCAGAGCCTGTTTGTAGAGCATTTAATATATCTTGTTTTTGTTTTGTGGTCAAAGGATGTTTATATGCTATCAACTGGTTGATTTTATTTTGTGGTATGAGAAACCCACCTGTTTGAACCCCTTTTCCGGATATCTTTTTCACAATCTGAGATGCTCCTTCACTAGCTGCTCCAGCTAAAGCCGACAATCCAAGAGTCTTAGCAATAGTGGGAGCAAAAGTTCTTCCAAGCGACAGAACTGTAGACAGAAGAGATCCATCTAATTGCTTTCGAATGTTTGTTTTTGCTAGTTTGATGTCCATTCCCTTTTTCAATTTTCTATTTTTATCCAATCGCTTAACTATATTCTGAGGTACGTATAGTGTCATTCCCAGATAATGAATCCTTTGTCAGTCTCAAAACGATAGTTTCTCTTTTATGATACGCGCTACTAAGATTCTTTTTCTGGTTTGGTGATAAACTAACTTTAATTTCGTATAGTTGTGTCATATATTATATGTTAGATAAATTCTATTTTAAAAAACATATTCATTTAAATTTTCATCGATGTAAAACTTATTTATTTAAACTATCATCAATTCGTTTCCAACTGTCTTAACAACAACCTCACTCTCGTAAAATACGATGCTATGAGCTCGGACGTTTGCTGCTGGGGCTACATTGAGACGATAATGGAGAATCAATTGTTTAGGATCTCTCGTCACTACCTCTTTCTGATATAACAAATCGAAATACAATAATCCGTACAAACTGGTGTAATTGGATACATTAAGCTGTGTTCCTGAATTGTAATCGTTCTTACGAAATGCATATGACATGAGATCATTAAATATCCGTATTTTAGAGTCACTATCATATTCCAGCTCTGGGTAAAAAACGTTATTCCCATATTCAAGCCTACAGCTTGATAGAGAGCTGTTAGCGTTAGCGGCATTCAACTTGAAAGTATCGAACAAATACGGACTCCTCTCTGCTTCAACATCATTCGGTGCGTCTGTTCGCTGGAGATAAATAAAAACATGTTTAACGTTATCAATAGCTGGACTGATTTGAAACATACTCTAAATAGCTCTGGTATTTGCCGACTGATTGTAGAGATCTCGCATATATGTCCAGGTTGTTGGCTTAAGAAACTCTGAAACGAAATTACTATACATACTGTCTTTTGGGATTAGTCTTGGTAGCCAAAGATACAATCTCTTTACTACAACACGACCATCGTCAGCCGCTGCTGCTTTGTGAATCAATTCATCATCGTCGTTCAGGGTTAGTTCAAATGTGAGCTGCATTGGAGGTAGCATTTTTCTTTCTAATTCTTGGAAAAAGCTGTATCTGTTTAACGGAATCATCTCGTTAATCGATTTAGCTCCTCCGCCGCCGTCATTCTGATTAGCCTGGGTTAAAATACGACGGGCTTCGAAACCTGTGTTTGTATCTGCTGTAGTTCCATCAGTATCTAGATACCAGAACGAATTCTTTCCAACGGATCTACTATAATCATCGCTGTATTCAAGGAGATTTTTCACATTCGTTATTCGATGCAAATTATCACTCTCATACACGATTTTGCCTGAAGATTTGATAACCATATGTCTGATTAGACTGTGAGATCCGTTTATCATTGTGATGCGATCTGCTGCAGCATATCCAGCACCATCTGCCCTATTTTGAAGCTCTTTAGTTACTTCGAAATACCCATTGAAGAAATCAAACATAGTCGACCGATCGTTGATTGTGAATCTGTAACCCGTCTTTTTCTGGCTTTGATTGTTGGCAGGTTGCTCAATGACATTATCCAAATGGAAACGAACGTATTCATATCGTTGCAGATTTTCATTTGTTCTGAAACTCATTTATATGAGTAGTTTAGATAAAATTCACTTTTTAATAACATTTTAGCGTCTTAATCCAGTACCAGATATAAGTCTATTCAGAATCGTGTTGTAGTCTTCTTGTTTTGGTTTAGTAGGTTTGGTTGGTTTCACGATTTCATTCATTGGTTGTTTAGTTAAACCGTGTAATTTTCTCATAATAAGCTCTCCGCTTTTTTCAGCTGCTTTTTTTCCAAGTTTGTCTCCAGCATGTGAAATACCAGATTCAAGCGCTTTTTTGGCAAAAGGTTTTAAAACCATTTCTGGAACTTTACTTAACACCCTTCCAACTGGTTTGAATATGTTATCAACAATAATCCCAGATCCTTTATGCTTATACACAAAACGACCTAGTTTCGGGTGATATACACGTTTATATTCATATGATGCCATCTATAACTATTAGTTAGATTAATCTCTCTTCTCTCTTAAAATCAAACTGAATGAAGTGTCACTATGATTAAGATCTATAATTCTTCGTTTACCGTCGGTGATATAAATCCGAATTTTATTAATCGTATTTTTATTGACAGGATTGAACTGTACTCGTCTTGGCTCTTGTGTGAAACTATAACTCGGGGTGAGAGTTGAGGTACTGAAACTATATATAATATCTGACTCTTCACCATCGACGAGACTGTCACTTATCAAATCACAATGAACATTCAATATTTCTCTGTCTTGTGAGAGATTAGGAATGTAATTTCCGACATTTACACTACTTGTTAGAATCTTTTTATTGAAACCAATAAGATCATTAAAATTACTTTGAGTAAGATCTAATCTGTAATTTGAGGCTAGTGTTATTATTGTCCTGAATACAGTATCGTTGAACTCCAGAGTGATTGGATATTGAGGGTTTGATGAGGTTCCTGTTTTTGTTTTTTCTTTGATTAAATTGTCAAAATCAATGTAATTCCATACTCCAGGGTTGAATATAATTTCCGTCCAATTAGCACCACTATCTGTTGAATATCTTATTTTCTGATTATTGAGTTCTTTTGTCACATTAAACCAAGTGAATGACATCGAAATGATTCGGTCTAGGCCGATTTCATATTGTCTGTTTGAATCTAGTATTATCGGATTACGGTATTTGATTGTGAAATCCGATGGTTTATTACCATTTTGGTTTTTTACTGTATGGGATGATAATACAAGTTGTCTATTCATATATGTGATTAGTTTAAACTAAAATAGTTTTTGTATATTTTGTTGTATTGTGACTTATTGAGTATTGAATTTCTCAACAAGATGTCGAGAAGAGCGACGCCTGTATTCCGTAGTTCGATGCTATTATTTCCGGCAATCATCGATCCGATAATCAGTTCAAGTTTTTTCATCATTTCTGTTGGATTATTGAAAAACATTATCTGTCCACCTTTTTTTGTTTTTTTCTTCAAACCAGATCCTTTAATATTTTTCAGTCTTTGATTATTGTAATTTACATAATCAGTAAGAACCTTTCTTGTATCTTGAATAATTTTTCTTTGATATTGAGCCTCAGCTTCAGTGATTGAGCCACTATTTAATTTTTTAGTAATATTCATCGAATATCCAGAAAGTTGTTGTCGTTTCTCTTTAGCATTTTTCAAGATTTTTTTCAGATAAGATTTCCTCTTTTGGTCATTCATATCTTCTTGTTGAAGTCGTAATTCAATCTCATCATAGTTAGGAATTTGAATTTCATCCAAAACTTGGTTAATTGCATCCTCTTCAAGAATTTCATAATCTGGTACTTCTTCTTCGTACTCAGGTGGAAGATCTTCAGGTTCATACATGTATTCTGGATCTATATACATTTGTTTTTTACCTGATGCTAAATCCTCAAGGACATCTTCATAAGATGGAGGTTTTGGAACTATCTGTTTCTCGTTTTCAGGTAAAACAGGTTGATCAAACAAATCGTCCAATCCATAATCAGGCACTTCATCATCAATAGCTATTCCATAATCTGGAACAGGTCGCTTTTTCTTTACCAATCTTCTCAACGGTGCTTTTGGGGCTGTAAGTTCCTTTAACTCAGATGTTATAGGTTTGAAAAGTTTCTCTGCCTCGACTTCACCCATTTGATCAGATATCTTTTTTTGTTTTATTGTATCTCTTACTGTGTTAATCTTTTTACCAAGCTCGGATCGTTTCTCAGCCATTTCTTTCCATTTGAGTAAACTCATTATATCATTTGTTTACATAAAATTTCGTATTTTGTTCGGAAAAATTAGGGTTATCATATATAAAAACGCTCGCATAGCGTGTCGCATAGCGTGTCGCATAGCGTGTCGCTATGCAATAAAATTGTATAACATAATATCATATGAAGATTCAAAATTACGACATCCAAGATGATGACAATGACGATTTTGTTCAATTAAAGAGTTTCATGCCAAACCGATGTTTTACGATGCTCGTTTGTGCTCCAACTCATGGTGGTAAGACCAACCTATTACTTGAAATGATCTACAGGTTATTGTTCTTTGACAAGATATACCTTTACGCTCGCAATCTACAGCAAAGCAAATATAAGCACCTGTTGAAATCTTTCGAACCAATATCAAAAGAGGTCGGTTATGATGTGATAGAAGCGAGTAACAATGATATAATCCCTTTGACAGATTTGTCTGATGAAGGTCAAAAACTGGTGATCTTTGATGATTATTTGAATACAGGAAAGAAAAACGACGAAAGGATAAGAGATTATTTCACTAATAGCAGAAACAAAAACTGCTCTTGTATCTATTTGTCACAAAGTTATTATGGGACAGATAAGACAATCCGTTTGAACTGTTCACATTTTTGTGTTTTTGATTTTCCTTCTAGTAACGAGCAATCGATGATTTGTCGAGAACTGAACATAAATAAATCAGATTATCAGAAAGCTACTAAGGATCCATATAGTTTTTTGTATGTTGATAAGGTCAAAAAAAGGTAGCCCGAAATTTCGACGAAAAAATCTAAACTAATATTATATGAGTTATACCAACGGTATCCTTAATCATGATGATTCTCAAGGACTAGGTAAGATAGGTTCAAGAGGTTTACCTGGTATTGGATTTAAATTAGATGCTAATAATGATTATGGTATGCAGAATAAAAAATTAGTGAATGTAAAACAAGGAACTAATAATGATGATGTGGTTACTAAACAATATATTGATTCTGAAATAGCTAAGATTCCAAGTGTGGATACATCTAAATTTGTTGCAATATCTGGTGATACGATGACAGGGTCACTCGTTGTCCCAAAAGACAATTATCCAGTTCATGGTAATCTCAACAAGGTTATCAATTATGAATCGCAAAGAGAGATATTCTTGTCAAAGAAGGAAGGGGGTCAAATGGAAGCAAATATTGATATGAATAATAATACAATTTTCAATGTGAAAGACCCAACACAGGCAGATCAAGCCACAAACAAAAAATATGTTAATAATCAACTTGAAAAAAAACTGGATAAAGGATCTGATATTGATATGAAAAATAAATCAATTATCAATCTTGATCTTCCATCAAACCAAAGAGACGCCGCATGTGTCGAGTTTGTTAACAACAGAATTGATGACATGACACAAAAAAAGTTTCTCAAAGTTGATGGCACTAACAATATGACTGGAAACTTGAATTTAAATGAAAAAACAATAATCAACTTGAACACCGATGACAAAGACATAAAATCAGCAGCTAATGTCGGCTATGTCAGCAGTAAGGTACGCACCGCCAAAGGTGATGTGACTGTAGGGCTGAAAACTTACTTTGACACAAAAATCAAGGAGTCTCACATCACCAGCTCAACCAATAAGAAAGACGTTTTCAGGTATCTCATGGAAAATGCCGATGAATCTTCAAGTGAAAACAACATAATAGTTGATGGCATTGTTGACTTTTCTGGTTCCCCCCACAATGTCAACAAAAAAGCTTATAAATTTAAAATGGGGAAAGACGCTCAAAATGAGTATTCTTCTCGCATTGGCTTTAACATGTTCAAACTTCCAGAAGGCGAGTACACTTTGGCTATTGAATTTTTCCCTCCAAGCACAACAAATTTGTCAGTGAGTGTCGTTTCCACTTCACTAAATATTGGTCAACAATCAACCAAGCTGTTTGTTAATTACAGCAGATCGATTGTTCACTTACATAAGTGGAACATAACTCCTCCCGAATACATTTACATTGACATGCATTGTCAGGGCACTGCAAGTAGCTCCACTCAAGGAGTTGGTTATTTGATTGTATATGGAGTCAAAGGATCACAGAGTAATGTAGACTCGGATGTGTATGATACGGCGTACGTTGTAGAAAATGGTAAAATGGTAATGCAAACGGATTTGTCTTTAAACGGGCACCAACTACGCTCTTCCATTCACCACATAAACGGTTTTTTAAATTCGACAAAAGGGAACAAAAATTTTGTTTTAAATGGCGCCGAAATAATGTCATTGCCAGGTGAAGCGATTTTGAAAAATATTGATATATATTGTACGCGTCCAATCACTTCTTCGGGTTCTCATGTCACTGTACATAGACACAAAAAAATATCTTTGAAACTCAAAACATCTTTACGGAATTTTTTTACTGGAACTCTAAGCTCTTCAAGAAATTTTACCTCAAAAAAAAGTGGGTGGTATCAGACAATAAACCTAAATTCTTTCCAAATGCCTTCGTCTGAGATTTTGGCTTTTGAACTAAATATGAATGATGATATTTGGAAAAGTTACAACGCAATTATACTTCGTATCGAGTATCAAACAAGTGCGTGATAACTTTCCACAAAAATTTTCATTTATAATATAGCACAATTCAGGATATCCATCTGATTGGAGCATGGAATGCTTTTTAGAATATATTATCCCAAAAGAAATAAGCGTTGAGGTTTCCGATGAAAAACATAATAAATAATCCAACATAATAATATATATGAAAACAGCAACTTTAATCAACGAAATTATTGAGAATATAGAAAAAATAGTTCGAAACATTAGAAAATTATACATCAGTATTAAGAAATCGTTCAAAAAAGAAAAAATGTAACCATATAATATATATGGATAGACGTGAAAGCATATTCAACTGGAACCATGTTTCAGAAAAATTAACGGAAAATCAAATATCTGAGTTGAAAGCATTATACAAATTCTATCATAAGAAATACTGGCTTGCTAAAATGACTTACATATATTTCAAAAAAACAGAACTTGCATGTAATATTGGATCCGCTTTATTGGTAGCTACAGGAACAATAGTTGGTGGTGTAACACTAAACCCTATTCCTCTTGGAGTGATATCCGGTACTGGGCTCTTACTTAAAACATATTCAGAGACTAAAAATTTCAAAAAGAAGATAGAAATGTCTAAATTCGCGTACACTACGTATGAAAAGGTTTTAACTCATTTACGGTGCTTTATGAGAGGACTGGAGTATAATGACAAAGAATTTATTGATTATGTTAAAGTTCTCGATGATATAATCATTGATATGTGTCCTATCACTGACAAATTTGAAAAGAAATATAATAAGGTATTCATCCAATAATAGATTTTATTTCATCCCCTATCAACAACATGATGTGCTTCCAATATTTATCGCAGAAAGCTAAAGTTTTTTTCGATTTACTAATTGGAATATTTTTGTAAGGTATTCCCATCATCTTGAATATCTTTCTCATAATAAAATTAACGCTAATCATCCTTTTCCGAGTTCCATTAACTTCATTAAGAACCTTACCTATCTCGACATATATAGCATCAATTTTTTGTTTCTGACAGTTTGATATTTTGATGTTATATTTTTCTTCAATATCGAGTAATATGTTGTTAATGTGGTACTCTCGATGGTAAACAGATTTTCTTTTAAATCTATGTATATTTTCATAAAAATTAACATATTCTTTCACATAATTATATCCTTGTACTACACCACAACTTAAACATGCTAACATCCCATCGTCGTTAATAATATACTGATTATCACAGCATTTATCATCTTTTGGTTTTCTGGCAGAATCTATTTGTTTGTCACAAAAAGGACAAACTGCTTCTGATTCTTTCAGTTCATCATGTAATTCCTTGTTACAATTCATTCTATACTATTATATGAGATATTTTTTTATGTAAATACAAGTTCCGCAAACACAGTCTGCTTTTCTGTTCACTACAAACTTTACTGACAAACTTTACTGACAAACTTTACTGACAAACTTTACTTCAAATACAAGTTCATCTGATATTACATGACAATCTGATGACTCATCGGGAAAGTCCCATTTCATCATAAACTTCCTGTTTTCGCAAGACATGTCGAGACTTGTTTCTTAGAAAACTTCCTGCTTTTCCGAGAATTATAAACTTCCTGCAGTGTGGTGTCACGTGAAGGAATAATGCGTTGGATACATCATGAGATAAAACATATAGTATCCAAATCCAAATAATTGCGCTCATGTAATAAGATACATATAGTTTTACAAATATTTATCCTAATAATATGATTGCCATCACATAATGCCATCACAAAATAAGGAACCCCATCGCTCTTCAAGCTCTTCGAGCTATTCGAGCTCTTCCCACCTAGGGTTCCTTGGCAATAACGAATCCTCCATCCCCGTGACTTCGTCTTTGAATGTCTTGCTACGCAAGCCAATCAAATACTTTGTCATGCCGAGGATTCTATTGCCGTGACGGAGTCATGTGACGGAAAATACATTCAGTACCACATAAAATAAAAAACATATAGTATCCAAATAATTGTTCCCATGAAATAAAATACATATAGTTATCCATAAAATTATTGCCATGAAAATAAAAACATATAGATTTCCATAAAATGATATCCATCTGATGGATAGTAGTTATAGAGTTGGTTCGGTAACAGATCATTCTTGATCTGGTACCGCCAACTCTATAACTACTAAGATTAAATTAGGAATTTGCATTTTCCTCCTGAAGAAAAAAAGAAAGATGCAAAAACTGCTTTGATCAATGTTGAAACACCTCGATCAACCTTGACAGAAGTGGAAACACCTACACAGTTAGTTCAACTGCATCAAAACCAAAGAGCTGCTCTAGAAAAAAGAAGACATTTGGCGATGACTTTGTCCAAGATGAAAACCAAGGTCAGCAGCAAAATAAGCTTAGTCTAACTGTTTCTGTTTCTTTTAGAGCATCAAAGTTGCTATCTGGTTCAAGTTTGTTGCATGAAGAAGAGCAGATTTTTTGGCTGTTAGCAATTCTGAAACTGACATGCATTTTGCTATCACACTTTTTAAAAAACAGAATTACCAAGTGGTTCTGTTGCTCCTGCTGCTGGAAATAAAGAAGTGTCACAGTCAGGGGAAAAAGGCACCACTAATGCTGCAGTAAACAAAGAAACGAAAATGGAAAAGAAAGGCGAAAACAGGAGAGAGAAAAACAGAGAAGTGTGCCTGCTGAAAAAAATTCACTGCTACTGCCAAGAATGGAGGTAGCTGATGAAGAGCAAGGTGCACACATAACTGAATGTAATCTTGTAGAAGAATGCATGGCGATTTTGGAGGTGACAGAATGCTGTTCCTCAGAACTTCCTGAATCCCATTCAACCCCCCCCTCCCAAGTGCACGATTAACTCCACAAGTCAACATCACCCCCACTCAAAGCCAACCTCATCCTTCAAGCAGGACACCTACAAGTTTCAACACACAAAGGTCACTGACGCATCAACCATTGTAACCACAGTCACTGGAAGGTACACCACAAGTTAACATCATCCCCACTCAAAGCCAACCCCATCCTTCAAGCAGGACGCCTACAAGCTTCAACACACAAAGGTCACTGACACATCAACCATTGCAACCACAGTCACTGGAAGTTACACCAATTCAGCAACAAGAAGGCCACAATTAGGTGGTAAGTGTCCACAAAGGAGGCCTCTTGACATTCAAAATAGCGGCTCAGAGTGTTCCTACTGTAAGCTATTGAAACAGGAAGTACAAGACCTTAGGAGGCAACTTGCCTCCTATGAAGTACCAAATGGTAAGTATTTCTAAATTTACAGTGTTGCACCCAAAAAGTGTGAGCGCTTTTAATAATTGGTAAATTGTACATAGCCACTTTAATTTCATATTAGCTGATCAAAACAGGATTATGGGTCAGAGGAATTCAATTACAGTCAACTTCCGCTATAACAGATACCATCGGGATAAACATTTATTGTCAATAACGGAGAGAGACCATAATAAGGGGAGTTATTTTCAGGAATTCATATTCCCCGGGACTTCATCTCCTGTCCGTAATAACAGGGTGTCCGCAATAGCAAGGTGTCTGC
This sequence comes from Siderastrea radians, assembly GCA_964017195.1. Lineage (NCBI taxonomy): Eukaryota > Metazoa > Cnidaria > Anthozoa > Scleractinia > Rhizangiidae > Siderastrea > Siderastrea radians. The sequence continues at coordinate 36,566,171 of OZ024888.1, forward strand.
AAGGCGGGAGTTGACTGTAACTTAAAACCATATCAATAAGTTTTCAGGGCAGGTGCAAAAATTCTGTTTCAATTGCATATTTTACATGTTTTCGGTGTTTTCAATTACGTCTCCCATTAGCTTCATTTTTCAAGTGTTTAATTAAGACAAAACTGGTTTTCAAAATCATTGTGACAGCTAGTAAAACTGGGCGAATCAACGCTTGAAAAAATATTTAGAAAACACACTTTTCTATGATCTATTCCGCAAAAAGCAAGAAAACAGTCTTTAGCCAAACGGCGTGCACAACTTCCAATTCAAGTGTGTTGCAAGTGATCACAGTGACAATGATGTTGCCCCTCTGCACTGCACTGCTAACTAGCAGTAGAAAATCCCTCTTAATCACTTTTGTCTAATTCTAATTGGAAATTTTTTTTGCATTCAGATGAAGCTCTGTTTCTGTTGTGATTAGTTAGAGTAATTACTCTGGTTTTGGCTTTGGAGGGCTTTCAACTGAGTGTGGAAAGTAATTCGTGTTTACTTTGGCTTTGCTTTACTTTGCTCTGCAAGGTTGACGAAATTTGTGCCGCTTTCTTCACCACTCAGATGTAAAACCGAAACCGATCGTGTGGCACCTGTTACATACAATTGCATTGGCACCTGTTACTGAACTTAAAGCAATTATTGCTTTAAGTTCAGGCCCCAGTTGTTCAAAAGTTGGATAGCGCTATACACCGGATAAATCACTATCCAGTGGATAAGTATTAGGGAAAGCAATTGCGTTATCCACTGGATAGTGATTTATCCGGTGGATAGCGCTGTCCAACTTTTGAACAACTGGGGCCTGATCGGTATTTTGGTAATTTGTGTTTAGCTAGGGTAACTTTTTTGGTTTAACAACACTCAATGGAAAACCACTCTAAAGGGTGACAGTTTAAAATTAATTCAATTTAAGATTTTCAGATTTTTTTTCTTTGATCACTTTTGTTGTCAATAATAGCCAAGTCCTGGTTTTGGCAACGGTAGTTTAATGGTCTACTACACTGAATTATTTTGTTCATGTTCACTTTAAATTAAAAATAGTCTGAATGAGGTTCTGATCCGTTAATTTTTAACTGATATGAAACAGCTTACCACACTTATTCATAAGCATAATAACATGATTTGATACGTGTTAAATTAGAAATTGAACGTAAAGCTTCTATCATTCAGTGAAAAATGACAGTAGTAATCCATGCATGTAGTCTTTTATGCAGTTGCTGATATTGTTAACTAATAATAGCCAGAAATAGTAGTCATAATAAACACATACATTGTCTCTTGGTCAGTAGACAAAAAATTTTCGAAGTCAGCGTGGGCAAAGTGTATGTATTTAGGGTCTGTAAACTGTTGGAAGCTGTTTTTAGGAAAGTATTTACCAATATGAACAGCAAATGATTATGAATGTAAGCAAGCAGTGAAAGCAATAGAATTATGCACGAAATCAGTTATCAGCTGCTAGCTGGCCCATACATTAATTGAGCAAAGAAAAAGGGAAGAAACACTGTGTTAAAAGTATACTAAGAGTACACTTTTTGTACAACTTGTATACATATATATCTGTTTGTCTACTAAAAGTACATGATTTTTTCATAGGCAAGTGACTTCAGGTTTTGAATACTTTTTGTATTGCTTATGTTGTATACTTTTTGTATGAAATACATGTAGTATACTACATTTCTGTAAGGGCAGAGAAAAACCCCATTAATAACTTACCAAGATTTCTATGTTTAAATTATATTTTAAGACACTACAGTAAATTAATTACTTAGTTTAATTGCTGTTAATATTTTATTGCAGCTGTAACAGACTGAAGCAAGCCAGAACAAGCTGAAATAGCTGCTGAGTCCATGCAAAACATATCTGATTACAGTGCACAATTAGTGTGCGCTGCTAGATCTGATGTTATGGCATTGAGAAACTTAAGCGTAAAGAAGCATTTAGCTCCTGCGGCCAAAATTCTACAGGTCAAGTCCAGAAGTCAGGGAAAATATGTGCTGGCAAATAAAGTTGCTTTTGCTTTAGTGGAGAAGGGCTTTGTTGAAATTCAACCTCCAGTCAATTATACAGATATAGAAAGGGAAAAAATTGTAATATTGAAAGATCTTGGGCAAGAGTTCAAGGTTGAGAAAGTTGAGAAAAGTGAGGTTCTCAGTTCATCCTCGTCTGCTCAGCCTCTACTACTGATTCAGTTGATAAAACTGACTCATCCCCGCTGCCAAGTCTGTCATCTGCAGATTAATCGTAATTAATATCACGAAGTTTATGTTTTAATTTGTGTTTGCTCTGTGCCTTGTAGATTGATATGAACTTGTTTACTTGAAGGATTATTCTGTTGTCATACTCTAATAACGCAAATGATGATTGATTAAATAAAATATAAGCTTCCAACCTTGATTTTATGTTTCCCATGTTGGACTTTCACATACAATTAACAAACTTGATAACATAAAATATGAGCTTCCAACCTTGGAGTTTTATGTTTTCTACGTTGAACTTTCACACAGATTACCAAACTTGGTAACATAAAATATGAGCTTCCAACCTTGAAGTTTTATGCTTCTTATGTTGGACTTTCACATAGATTACCAAACTTGGTAACATAAAATGTGAGCTTCCAACCTTGGAATTTAATGCTTCCTATGTTGGACAATCGCATAGATTACCAATACTGGTAATGCAAATATGACCTTCCAACCTTGGGTTTTTATTTTTTAACTTACCAAGGTTGGAAAGTGTACCCTTTATCCAATGTTGGAGTTTTTGATGATTCCCCATTGCTTTTCCAATATTATACCAATGAACAACCAACGAATTTCCAAATTTGGACTCCTGTGATTCCTGTGATTCCTCGTATTGGAATGTATGATCATACGCATCTCTTCTTTAAGCTCACCACTAAGTCTCAGTTAGGCCATATGTGTGACTGGAGATGCTGCAACTATCCGCTACGGACATGCTCTGATAAATGTGGAGTCATCGTTCTGATAAATGTAGTGCTAGTGGCTTTAGATCATCCCCTATTTCAGTTCTTGATTGGTCCCTACAAGAAAGGTCAAGTCTATCTACAATGCCCAAGCCAACATGCGTACTACCTCAGGAGAATCTTAATGCGTTGGTTTGCCAAATGCCGCGTTGAAATCAATTAGGTGCTTCTGCAACTTGACTGGCGCGATAACATCCCAACAAAGTCTGACCACTCCTTTTGCCTTCATCGAGGCACGTCCAGTAAAACAAAGAAAAAGCTCAAGCTATCCCTAAATCATAATGCATCGTCGTCCCGCAGATCAACTCCAAGAGCAACAGAAGAACATGCATCATCTAAAGAATGCTCCTCTTCTTTTCCTGCTGAAGACCCTGTAACTGATATCCAGGTTTCCAATGGTTCCTCTTCAATTCCCAACTCTCTATTGTCTTCCGGAGAAAATTTATCACCACCACCAAAAACGTCTTCCTCGGCCAACGATCTGCGTGCGGTTCCCTCATCATGTACAAAAAGGTCCTTCGCCAGTACCCAGTCATCTTCTGGGAAACCCCAGAAGGTCGCATGGTCCTCAGCTGACCACGATTGAGTGCAAAAAAAACCCCTCAGCCTTATACACGACCAGTTCCATCGAGTGCAACTAGTGCCATGCATAACAATGATCTACAAGCTAACCCTTCTGGGAAAAGTGGCTCCACTTGCCAGCCATCTCCCAGTACCGGGCCTCCAGATCCAGCTTCCTCTGCTAACGATCCGTATGTGGTTCCCTCGTCTTGTAAGAAAAGGTCTTTCACCGGAAACCTGACATCTTACGGGAAACCCCAAAAGGTCCCTAGTTCCTCAGCTGACCATGCATCAGGGACAAAAACACCTCAGCCAAATATGAGCCCAGATCCAACTAGTCCCATGCAGAACAATGATCAACAAGCTAACCCTTCTGAGAAAAGTGTCTCCACTGGCCAGCCATCTCCCATTACCGGGCCTACAGTTCCAGCTTCAATGCAACCTACCTCTCCAATAGAAATTGCAAATGATTCAGCTGATTCGTTCCCTATTCCTAACTGTGATAGTCTGATCAGATTCCAGTGCGAACATTGTGCGATCAAGTTAAGCAGCAGAAACTGCTTATCCCTTTGAGACCCAATGGCAGATATATCTGCCATGACGCTGAACACGCTATATTTGCCCAGCAGGCTCTCTGTTTTTAGTGCCCAGGCTTCTGCAGGCTGCAAAATCAATCACCATTTTGGATTTCATATTTTCGCTTGAATTGAACGCGTTTTTGCCAATTTTTTTCGACTTTTTTCGACTTACTTTGGCCAGATGGTTTCCCGGGAAATTTAAAGGGCCATGTAAATATGGTTAGTGCTTCTTGGCGCTATACAGTGGAAGAAATTTTGGCGCACTTGGATGGGAACCTTCGATATTCCTGACAATGGAGTTAATTCTGATGTCCAATGGCTGGATGATGAGGAAATAGATCTGCATACTGTTGCATTGACAAAACAGATAACTCCGCAAAGGAGATCGCAAGAGGAAGACCAAGCAATGTATGTGTGAGTGAATTTACTTGGAGTATCAACAGGAGTGAAATTGAAGTCCCTGGATTCTCTAAAGCAGTAGGGCCAATAGGTGCTTTGGCTATCGATTTCCTCCTCCTGTTTATGAGCAACCAATTCTTACAAAATATACTGAAAGAAACAAACCGTTATGCCTCAGTCTTTGGAAGCCAAGCACAAACTCCTGCAACTTGGAAACAAGTATCCATAGAAGAACTGAAGGGATTTTTCGGTCTCCTTATCATGCTGAGTCTCCACAAGCTGCCTGTCTTGCGAGATTATTGGTCCTCTGACTGGGTGTTGGGTGTTCCTGCATTCTCAAAAGTGATGTCACAAAGAGATTTCTAGAGATCTGGAACAACATTCACCTTTGTAAAAACACAAAAATGCCTAGGCTGGAGACCCATACTTTGATAAGCTTTTCAAGGTTAGACAATTTATTGAAGACTTGAAAGCAAATTTCCAAGTGAACTATGCCCCCCCACTGTGAGCAAGCTGTAGATGAGGCCATGATAAAGTACAAAGGTCGGACCTCCCTCAAACAATACATGCCTATGCAGCCCATCAAACGTGGCATCAAGATGTGGTGTAGAGTTGATAGCACCAATGGATATTTGTGTGACTTTGATGTTTACACTGGTAAGTCACAACAGGGAGTCCAACGCGGCCTCGGTTACTCAGTTGTCATTAAGCTATGCGAGTCTATAAAAGGCCAGTAGTGCGCCATTTTTGGTGACAACTTCTTTACCTGATACAAACTCATTGAAGATTTGTATCGAGATAAGATACTGTGTTGTAGGACAGTGCGGTTTGGACGGACGGAATTTCCACCATGCCTTTTTGACCAGGCTCCCACAAAGTCAATGAAAAGAGGTGATGTGTTGTGGTGCATGAAGGGACCAGTGCTTGCTGTTACACGGATGGACAAGAAACATGCAGCAGGCACATACACACAAACCCCATTGGAAATCCTCCCAGAGGTCAACCAGAAACAGAAGGATGGGACCACTCAATAAATACCTGTCCTTAGTTGGTCGTCGTCATACAACATATACATGGGTGGTGTAGAGAAAAATGATCAATTGAAATCCTATTACACCAATCCCTGTATCAGGAAAAAGTGGTGGAGTAGGATTTTGTTTGATCTAATTGACAGGTGTATTTTCAACAGCTTTGCTCTAGAACAGGAGTCACCGAACCATGGAAAGCGGACTCAGAAAGCCTTTCACACTGACTTGGCGAAACAGCTAATTGGTGACTTTTCCTCTCAAAGGAAACGTGGGAGGCCTCTCATGAACCTTTATAGGCGAGACATGTACAGAGGCACTTTCCTGAGTATCTTCCCACAAATGAAAGTGGAAAGAGGAAAGAGAGGAGATGTAAAGTGCGCTTTGTTGCTGGTGTCAGAGAGATGACAAGTTACTTTTGCCCTGACTGTGTTTTCAGGATTTGTGCTGCACCATGTTTCCACCTCTTTCACCAACTGTCGGACTGTACAGTTCTAGACCGTTTACAACTCTTGTAGTGTGCCAAGTTGTTCCACAAGGCAAATTATCTTTTATTTTATTATTCATGAGCAGAATGCAATTAAAGACATTGATTTTAGTGACCTGTACAATAAGACGTTTTAGATATTTTTAATCGTTCATTGTCGAAACATCCGTGAACTTGTTAGAAAGAGTTAATTTTAAAGTATTTTAAGATTTTTTAGTGTTTTACTCTAGCGTCTCTTAAACTTATTTTAGTCAAAAATTTGTGCAATTATATATCCTATACACGACCCCTCAAGCTACTAAGCTTTAAATGTCATCGTGTATAAATAAAGGTTTTGATTGATTGATTGATTGACTGCTGTTACGAGAGAAGCGGTCAACTGTAGGCCAAGTTCTTAGTTTTGATGGATTGCGTGACTGGTCACATGTCGTGACAAAACTTGAAATTTGAACTGTGTAAATAACTGATAACATCACATTTGGTTTTCAAAATGATGAAAGGGGATACAGCTTTCATTTCAACCATAGCAAGTATTTTTCCTGTAAAAATTGGAGGTTATAGAATCAGTGGGAAAAAAACAGACCCCTTTCTTGTGTGACAGTGTTTTCCTGTTTGACATCATCTGACAGGTGTTAATCAAAACGTAAATTTTTTTGACGATCACATAATCAAATGTGTTTATTGATATGGTTTCTGTGAAAATTTCATTATCATATCTCAAAAAGACAATTTTTCCTGTATTTTTTTGTATTTTTTGGTAGAAGAATTTCCTTCGATAACAAAATAACTTTGGGTTACAAAGGGATAAACAAATAGCATTCAATAACATTCCTTCCTTACCGCAGCTGACCAAATACCCAAGACGCAGACTGCACTTATTTGTCATTCTTTTGAAACAGTACATCTGCCTGTAAATGCTTCGAAAAGAATGCGAATGTACAAGAATTTCAAAGGAAAGCTTTATTGCGGTGGCACATAGAGGCATGCGCTCTTCCATAATACAGGGTTTTATATCATCTTTGCTAGTAATACTATTATCGGATGATGGAAGTACTCATGGGCTGTGCAGTAGCAATTGTTTGTTTTTTCTGTTTTTTTGGGGAGGGGGACTTTTTTCTTTTTCTATCTACCTTTTTCTTCTTCTCTTTTTAAAACAGATTTAAATGTAACATAGAACGTATTAAATCACCGTTATGTCGTATTATAACAGTTTGTGTGTTATATAATTTTGCCATAGTGTATAATATTGCGATACCGTAGTTGTGTGTTATTTCCTTTGTTTAAATATTGTAATTTTAGTTAATTTATGTTTGTAACATGGTTTTTTTGTCAGTAACCATGGAAACAAATAACAACTGCATTTGCTGCATTTTTCATAAATACAGCATCCATCACAATATTTACAGGTTCCATTGTCATACTTAAATTACAACCTTCACAGTGCCGAGCATCTGTAAACAAAGAGCTGGCTTTCTTGCAGACAATTTGTTCCTTGTTGTTAAGTTTATCTATAGGTAGCACGAGCCCCACCTCAGCACATACGTCTTTCATCTGTCTGTTTATTTCTGGTGTGGTTGTGAAAACCACTTGCCGTTCACCACTGTCTGGGTTGATATTAAACGCAGGACCTGACTGCACAGCCCAAACCAGCTGCAAAAACTGGCTTTTGCTGAGTTTGCACCCTTTTACTTCTAGACCTGTAACATCCATCTCTTGTATATAAAGGCATCGACATTTCTTCATTTGGAAATAAAATATGTTTTTCCTCGTGTTTGTGTGGTAATTTTGTCCCAGAATGTTCCAGAAATAAACAGATCACGTGATGTCTAAAAGATAATCAGTCATCCTGCCTGATGGCCCATGCATTGTTCCCCGCTGACAGGTCTAAACTTGTCCTATTGTATTCAAGACCATGTGATTGTGTGATTTTTCAACCAATCACAATTTATTATGTTTCGTAAACAGAGGATAAGGGAAAATTCCCAAAACACATCAATTGTATATCAAGAAAAATTAAGAAGTTCACGAATTAGTTTGACTTTTAAAATGGCTGACAGTGAAACTGGTTTAACCGATCTTATGGATGATTTGGATTTGGAAGAGACTTATGATACTGGCTACGAGGAAGATATAGATGTGGAGATCATCAACGGTTTTTATTATCAAAATGTGGCTTTCATGGATGAAAAAGTTCAGTTATTTGCAGACTATTGGGTGAAGTTATATTTGAATTGCTGTTTGCAATGGAGCTATGCTGTGGAATTGCTAAACGACAAGATACCTGAGGAAGCTGAAGTCGTTCTTCACGATTAGCCTAGTACGATTGGAGCAGCAAGAATTCCACAACTATTATTTGAAATCCCTGCAGAACTAAAGCAAAAGAAACATTCAGTGGCTTCGATTGAATGTGATGCTGTTTCACTTATCAAGGAAATGGAATAAAATTATATAAGAGGAGATAGAATTCTCGTTGATGATCCAAATGTAATTCCAGAGGGTGAAGTCTCCTTAGCCCATTATGAAGACCTTATCAAGTGATGTGAAAATTCTTTGAAAACAATTGATAATTATGTTATTAAGAATGCATTCGTGTATGGAATGTGGCTCAGTCACGTGTTTGATAGATTTCAAGAAGAAAAGAGAATGAATGGATTTTCTAGTAGCTTCAACGATTGGGATTATTCACAATGTAAAGTTAAACAGACACAAGTGTGACAACTTAGAAAGTTTTACAAGCTTTTTTCCCCTATAAGGTGTTGAGATGTAAGTTACCATTTTTATGGTTTGTAAAGAATGGTGACATTGTTGTGAAGTACTTTGAAAGTCAGAGGCAGCATTGCCATGGTCACATGAAAGACTGCGCTTGCTGCACTTGAATGAAGGCCGATACGGCTGTGTCGTGACGTCATAACAGTACTGTTTATAATTTTTATCTCACTGGAGCAGCTACTCGAAGAGTATCCAAGACTTTGATATTGTGCAGTTCCAATTTGTACTTTTATGTCGAGTATGAAAATCATTCAGGAAATCTGTGAAGAAGACGTTATTTTCTGGAAGAACCTTTGTTAAATTCACATCAGAATATCAAATGGGAAATGCGTTGCCTACTTTTTGTATCAATGAGCTAATGCACAAAAATAGTGAGCTCACGTGGAAAATAAGCTGCGGCTCTGAGTCAAGTGGTAATTTAAAAAAAGGAAACGCGTTTCCCACTTTTTTTGTATCAATGAGTTAATGTATAAAACTAAAGTACAATTTATTTGATTGTAAAAAGTAGGAAATGCGTTTCCCACTTTTAAAAACAACGCAGGGTCACCCATTTACCTATTTTTGTAAAGCAGTTTCTACATGTACGAAATTCGGATCTTTTGCTTCCTTCAAAGCTAAAATTGCCTCTTGGGTTATATCTCGGACTATGTTTACCTCTTGTGGGCAAACATGATTGTCCCAGTTCATGCAATTTGCTTTATTTTCACCGAACTTTCTACGCCAATCTGGCAAAAGGAAGTTAAACAAATAACATATGAAGTTGCGGAGGCAATGAAAGAGGCAAAAAAAATGCAACAGGTCCAAACTAACCTAAGCAAAGATTAGAAAAGCTGCCCATAACGCGTGTAGTATATAGGGTTACACTTTTGTGGAGGTTTTGCCTCATACCCATCCCCTCCCAAATGGATTGAGGGAGGGGGCGGACATGCAGAGGCAAACCCCCCACAAAGTGTATCCCTATATACTACTCTTGAAGCAATAATTCAATGAAGAGTCTGGAATCATAATGTAGTATGCTTCTTGCCTCTTCTGCCACTATTAGCACTATGCCTTAAGTGTAAACACGGAAATCAATAAAACCAAATTTTTGTTCTCATTTTTGCTCCTGTAATTTGGTACGATTATTCTACCATCAAGTTATTATGAAAAGACCTGTTTTATTGCAATATTAGTGTAATCATTGATGTGACAGTGTATCTGTACTTATACTCAGGTCCTACTGCTGCCCTAAAATAGACGGCTTATAATGCCTGGATGAAAGAAGAAAAAGATGCAGTTTTCTATTGTCTTGGAGGGTTCATTAAAAAGAATACTCAACCAGGAAAACGTGAATGTGAGAACTGTATAAAACTAAGTGGAGGAGTGCTAGCCGAGATTGGATAGTTGTGAAAAACTGTGTGAAGAGTACTATTTTATGAGCAAAAGCATTGCAAGAAAAAACTCCAAGAGTTCTGCGAAACTTGTAATCAAAATGAAACGGTGATGTGTTAGTTACATTGGGCTTCGTGTGGCCACCACTTGAGTACTTATTTATTCTATCTCTTTTCTTTTATTTTCTTTTATTTTATTTTATTTCATTTAACTCTTTTTGATGATCAGAATTTCTCAAATTGTTCTTTTGGTAATTTTTTCCCCTTGTTCCGCGATGTTCCATAATGTTCTGGGATGTTCTGTACATTTGGCCACCTTTCGGGTACCAAGAGGGGAGTGCTGAAAAAGCAAACAGCTAACGGTTATCAGAACTTGTTGCATTTCCTGTTTTCAAGTTTCAGAACTTGTTAAGTTTTTCTGTGAGCTGCTTTCAACCTTTTGAGTAGCAAGAGGACCGCTGAAAAACGAAACAGATATAGTTTTTTGGAACTCGTTACATTTCCTGTGGGTAAGTGGTGTGAAAGGAACCGTAATTTCCTCTTTCTTGAGCATTCTCGTTAAAATGAGGAGAATGCGGGGAGGGGAATACATTAACTAAATGAGGAGGTCTATTTGAGGAGGATTCTCGTTAAGTTTAGGAGGAATACATTAACTGACCGTTATTGCTGTGGTATCTATTAGCAGACTGATCTAGAATAACCAGTTCCAGAAACTGGTTTTACAAGTTTTAGTAGAGGAAACTGCTTTCATGATAATGGCGCAATACGAACAATAAACTTGTTCTTTTAGTTTCTTTTGATTTTTTGAGACTGGGTCGAGTAGTGGCCGCATTAAGACCTTCGATGCGACTGTCCACAAACTTTCTACTAAAAAGGTGGTTAATGGCCGATTGTTTTAAAATCTACTCAACAAAAAAGATCTAGATCACCAGCCTCCTTGGACGGCTCAATTAATTCACCCGAAGCCAAAGAATCCAAGAAATGCCATTCACCATTTAAAGTACCTGAACAAGAAGAACATGAAATATTGACAGATCTCAATATGTCAGAGGAGCTAGCTGCAAAAAGTACAACAGGTGCAAGCAGTAATCGCCGATCTCAGGAGAAAAGTGCAAAAGCATGAAAAAGCAGTTAAGGAGACTGAATCAAAAAACATTTCTCAAGGCCTGTTCGGCCATCTGTCACTACGAGGTTCATCTGACTGTTTTCTCTGTAGATCATAGACATAGTATTTTAACAGAGTATTATTAGCAATTTTCTTATATTATTGGATACACACTTATGTTTTGTATTTAACTACTTTACTTTAACTACTTTAATTATTTAGTGTCACCAATTAGCATGCATGTTTAAGTTTCTTGACACATTAATAAAGTTATTATTATTATTATTATTATTATTATTATTATTAAGTTCATCAACAATGAGGAACGACCTCAAGATCAATCCAAAGACATCAAGGAGATGTTAAGAGACTTTTTACAACATGAGCTGGGATTTGTAGATGCTCAGAGCATAGATATTTATCATGTCCACCACAGAGCAAAAAGTAAAGATGGAAAAAACTTCGTCCGATTCTTGCACCTTTCCTGAGGTACAAAAACACGCAAAAAATACTCTCACTGAGATACCGCCTAAAAGAAACAGAATTTCAAATGTTCCGAGACCTACTGACTAAAATTGTTAAACGACATAGGGCACAGATGGAAACTTTTAAAACCACTAAATGAAGAGGAATCCCAGTTGCTTTCTGCCAGTCACAACCACATAAGTTGTACATCACTAGTTTATGGCCTGTAGGCAAAGAACTTTATACTGCTTCATAACTTTTTATAACTTTGATCAATTACTTAAAACCGTATCACCTTTAGATAATCAAATGCTGTTCGGCCATCTATCACTGTGAGATTGATCACTAATATATGTCATTGCAGACCGTCAAATTTTCAAAGTAGCCTTTCAGTTTTTCAGTTGACTTAGGAAAGCACGAAAGAAAGTGTGCTTTCAGTCCCCAGTCAAGAAAACCTTTTACTGATTGAAATGTCGATGTTTACAATTTGCCTGTTATGTTCTCATAAAAAGACCAGTGACAGTTAAGCATTTCATAAATCCAACCCACATGCTGAGGAAAGTGTCTCTTTAGTTCCTCGCTCAGTAGCAGATACTGATACAGATACTTTTAGTTTAATTAAGATGGCTTCCATTGCCAATGTTGATGCGTTGCAACCCCTTTTGAACGCCTGTGCTTCCCACTCATAAAATGAAAATATTGCTGGAGATGATCTTAATTCCTGATGATGGTTTCCTATGGCTTACACAAGACTCTTGGAGCTTACAGCACAGGAACCTCTGGTAAGATGAATTACTCTACTTGATGCGCGAATTTCCTTTTAATTCCTCAGTTTCTATCGTTCCATGTTATTTCTTCTTATCTGCTTATCCTGTTAAGTTCCATGTAGATGTAATAGAGATGGAGGAAATTACTTCAGATGTTAGCGCTGTGGATATTGAAACAGTATGTACAAAGTGATTATAGCTTGACAGATTCTATTTACAATGTATGTCACCCACAGGTGAGCAGACTGTGGATAGTTTGATAACGGCCACCCTTGTGAATTGGTAAGCTTCATTTTTGACTCAAAAGATGACGTTTCACCTACGCAATAATGTTCATTATTCAGCGAAACCGCCACTTTTTTGGGATGTCAGATGCTCAAGCTATTCATTTCCTACTCTGCCAAGAGGGAGTATAAGTGCAACCTCTGTGGGGCCACCTTTAAGAATATGGCACTGTTTTGAGCTCATCAAAAGATGACTCACGCCACTCAGCCCACCGGTAGGAAACCTCCTGCCAACAAAACACCGCAGGTAGGTAGGAAAACTTTAAATCAATAATTGTTTTAACTAGGGGTCAGTTAGATTTGTATTTTAAATTAACTTGTATAATAGTATCATAGAGGGCCATATGTTCGAATCCGGTGTCAAGCCTGAATTTTTGTAGGTTCTTTTTCAACTGCTTCAGTTGATAGCAACACTACGCTGATCACAAATTTCATCTAGTAGTATTTTTTGTTTGTCGTCTTAACATTTAAACTTTGTAAAATGAGATACATATTTTGCTTACTATCAATTTAAATTGATTTATTTCTTTAATTAGTTAATAATTAAACACCAAGTTTTTGTATTATTAGAACCCCTTTCTAAGAAAGCAAGGACTACTGTACTCGTGGTGGGACAACATCAATGCAACCACACTCAACCCAACCACAGCCCACTCCCAGTTCCAGCTGGCAGGAAGACCCCAGAGTTATAAATGACCAAAGCATTGTTCCTGAGTACTGGAACCACTGTGGCATCAAATCCGTTCTCAATTTAACCGCCGAAACAGTCTACTCAACTGGTATAATTATCACCTATCATCCCTACAACCTGATGAGATAGTAGACCACCTTGACCAGATTTCACAGACCAATCCACCATGTTTAAGCAGAATGTATCCTTTGGTTTCATATTGCAAAACAAAGAGCCCGCTGAACTGCAACCTCCTCTTTGATTCCACATTCCAGATTGCTACAGCGACCAATCTTCAGCCAGTGTGCAAAGCTCTCCAGGATATTGATGTGCTAGAATAGGTACGCACGAACTCCAAGTGGATCGTCACTCAGGTGACCAATGTTACCTTCTTCATAACCAAACTTTGAGGTCACCCTATTGGGCGAGGTACTGATTTACCTCCTTACGTTACTGACAATCGTGGTTTACTGCCCTTGGATCGCAACCATAAACATAGGCAAACTTTTGGGCACAGGCTGTACATAATGGCTGTCACCCTAAAAGTTTGGAGCGTGATGCAAAGCATCATTACAAGAGATATTGGAAAACAAAAAGTTCTGTGATGTAAAGGTCAAAGAACTGCCTGATCTCAAGCACCTATTTGAAGTAAATAACTCTGTGTATGTGCTGGAACCTGCCAAATGTAATGAAGAAGAGGAAGGATATGAAGAGGAAATGGAAGACAAGCCTAAGATAGCTGCTCAACCAGTTCATCGATCCTTTTGCCACTATCCAAGTACTCTTTACCACAATCTGTACCAACACCATTTTTCATACATCAAAGACATGAACCAATATGCAAAATCTTACTGCTGCTCTCGAGGTGGAAAATTTTGGAAGCACATTGGTAAGTTACACTGTTACAAAAAATGATGTGAAGCAAAGGTTTGATACACCTTTCCTGGCAGTGCATACAAGATGCCACCGACCATCTTTCAGTTGCTAGAAGATGAAGGCTTCCCTGTTTCAGAAGATCTCAAGTACTTCCCGTACAGAGCTACCTTCGACTTTGAATGCATAATAAATCCTAAGCCAGGCCTGGAGAATTCAAAAAAGCTCACCTGGAACGCTAAACATATACCTCTGAGTGTCAATGTCTGTTCTAGCGTACCAGAATATGATCAACCCAAGTGTTTTGTGTCTGATAGGGATTCAAAACAACTTGTCAGAGCGATGATGGAATGCTAAACATATACCTCTGAGTGTCAATGTCTGTTCTAGCGTACCAGAATAAGATCAACCCAAGTGTTTTGTGTCTGATAGGGATTCAAAACAACTTGTCAGAGCGATGATGGATTACCTAGAGAAAATCAGTCAAAAGGGTTATGGCCTGTTGAAGGAAGAGTTTTCGTTTCTCTTTGAAGCCATTGACCAAAAGCTAGAAGAAACGAAAAGTAGATATGAAATTGGAGAACCGAACACAGTGAGTAATACAAATGTTAGCACTCAAGAAGATAGTGAAGATAAGGGTGAAGATCTCATGGAAACGGATGAAGAAAAAGATATAGAATCTGAAGATCGAGAACGAGAAGAATGCAGATGATAAACCAGAAGTAAACACCCCGGGTCCTAAGAAGAAAAAAGATCACCCTTTCAAGAAACTGAAAGACAGATTTGAAGACTATCTTAAAGAGTTTCCAGTCCTTGGATTTAACTCCAGAAAATATGACTTGAACGCTATAAAAGAATTTCTCTCCCTAGTGCTGGAAGAAAGTGGACAAGTACAGTTTACCATTAAATGTAACCACAATTTTGTGTGCCTAAGGACCAGACACCTTCACTTTCTCGATGTCACATGCTTTCTGGCTTCCAGCTGGCTTTCTGGTTTCTCAAAGCTTATGAACGTCCTCAAACCAACGGTTTCTTCCCTTATGAGTGGATGGATTTTCTCGATAAGTTGCAGTACACCTCCCTTCCACCTCACAAAGCCTTCTTCTCCTCTCTGTTAAACCAGAACATCACAGAGCAAGTGTACAAGGTCTGACAACAACATGCAGACATTCAGAGATTTTCTTATCTGGTATAACAACCTCGATGTCCAACTTTTCTGCGATGCTCTTGAAAAGATGTGTGCCCTTTGGGAAAACAAGAATATTGATAAGCTGCGACAAGGCATCTTCATTCCCGGTGTCCTAGCCGATTTTGTCCCCCCTGGATTTTGTCCCCCCGGACCAAATCCGCTAGCGGATATTGTCCCCCGGGAGACAATATTCGCTAGCGGATTTTGTCCCCCCTTCGCGAATTTTGTCCCCCCGTCAAAAGTGATCATACTTCGCTAGCTTTGTCTTTCATAGGGTGAAATATATTCATTGAAAATGATTTCAAAGTAGTTGATTTAAAAGTCACTTACGAAAAAAAAATGATGTTTATGAAAACTGTTTGCACTATCTTGAGTTCGCTCCTTTCAAGTTTACTAGAGTAATTTTGTTATTCAACGGCTCGACAAAGCCGAAATAATAAATACGAAAAAAAAAATAAAACCTGGACGTAAACTAATTGTAGCGAACTCATAATGGTGGGAAACCTCTAAAGCTACTATGGAATATATATTTTAAGTCCGCTTAAGGTTTGAGCAATAACTGCGCAAAATTTTATTATCAAAAATCTACTCATAGCACAGTAACGTTTTGTACACTGTAATTGAACCATTTAAACCATTTTTCTTGCGCGGGGTAAGCTTGAGAACTGAAATTTCGATAGGTGTGTTTCATGCTATGAGGTCTTTTTGTTAACTTAATTTGTTGCCTTTATTGCTTGAATATTCAGCGGAAACCTATGCATCGACTTATTTAGTACATGTAAAAATCAAGAAAGGTACTGATCAGTATTTGACTTAACTTAGCTATTTCAAAGAAACGTCAATTAAACGCAGTAACATTACGTATCGGAAGGAGTGTTTTACGGACACTAGTTTGCGCGTTAGATTATTTTAAAATTTTTACTGCGAAAAGCTACTGAATTACTTGTGTCAGAATTGGTCAGAAATGCCAAAAAAGTAGGAGTCAACGACTTCGTTTCAGAGATAAAGCGTGAGTAGAAGTGCGTCTGTTTCGTAAATAATTCCTTGATAAATCAAACACTTAAAAAATTCTATTTTAGCGATATTCTGTGTTTAATGAGTCTTTACAGTGCGACGCGCGTTACCCTGGCCACCCAACAAACTTTTCTACAAGTGCGCACTCACAATATTATTATTTGTTTGACGAACACACCTCCTTGCAAAGTTGAATACGATCAAATAGATATAGTTACATCGATTTATCAACAACACGCAGTGAAAATGTAAAATATTACAAGATGACACTTGTGAAAAAGTTTGTTGGGTGGCCACGGTAAGGCGCGTCGCACTGGGGTTATACTAAAAAACGTTGCGTCAAATTGTAGCAAGACACTGACTACAAAAAATCCCTCATTGAAAACAAATCGGGCTCCTAGGCTAATTTTTTAAAAAATATTCATTGGCCCTGTAGGTGTGGCAGATTTTCTGTACGACCTGATAACCAGATACGGAGTAGCAGAAATAGTGATGTCTGACCAGGGTCGGGAATTCGTTAACCGGGTTAACGAGGAGCTGTTTAACTTGTGTGGCACTGACCATAGGATTAGCTCGGCCTACCACCCTCAATCAAATGGCCTTGACGAAAGAATGAACCAGACACTTACAAGAGCCCTAGTGAAGTTTGTAAACGAAAACCAAAATGACTGGGACGTGCACATCAAGTCCATTCTGTTCGCCTATCGAACCAGCAAAAACGACTCCACGAAATTCACGCCGTTCGAGTTGATGTTTGGCCGTGCACCTGTCTTACCAATCGAGATGGCAATTAAGTCAAAGCCCAGCAGCACTGATAGCGATTCACTCTCTGGTACCGATGAAGATGCATCCTCTGACTTTGATGAGAAAGTCCGCATTATGATGAACGTTCGCAACCAAGTTAAGACTAAGGCGATGCAGAACATCAACAAAGCACAAGAGCGGCAAAAGAAGTCGTACGATGCAAAACACCAACCACTGAAATTCAAGGAGGGTGATGTCGTGCTGCTCCGGAACATGCGTAACGAGGCAAGAAAAGGAGGAAAACTACAGCAGCCGTGGTCAGGTCCCTACACCATCAGTAAGGTCCTCCCAAAAGGTCTATACAGGCTACGAAACCAGGACGGAACCGAACTAAAAACATCATACAACAGCTCAAGATTGAAAGTGTATTATCAGCCTGTACACTCACAGCCAAAGGAGAGTACCTCTGCAGAGAAGCCTGCCGAATCTACCGCCGAAAAAGTTGCAAAGAACACCGCACGAAAGCCAGTTACGTCTCTTAAGGCTAATCTTCCAGGAAAGGATCGTGAAACGATCATTGGCAACCATCGCCTCGACGACAACGTCATCAATCAAGCGCAGAATATTCTAATGAAACAATTCCCGAACACTGGCGGCTGGCAAGACACAGTTCTGTCACAAACGTCATTCTCCACTATTGCCGAAGAATCGATCCAAATCCACCACACGGGCAAGAATCATTGGGTCTGTTCCACATCCATCGATGGACACCTGAGAGTGTACGATAGCTCCTCCTCCAAACGGCTCACGTCATCAATGGAAGTTCAGCTAGCCGAATGCTATAAGAACTTGGCAACAGGTAGCACTCTTGCTGTGGAGCTTCCTCCTGCGCAGGTCCAACGAGGAGGGGTGGACTGTGGCCTGTTTGCTATCGCTTTCGCTTACGAGCTAGCCGCTGGAAACAACCCTTCGGACGTCTCTTTTGAACAAGGAAAAATGCGCGAGCATTTAGTGAGGTGTTTAGAAAGGGGTCACTTTGAACCTTTCCCGCGGGACAAAGCAACACCAAGATTCAGCAAAAGACAAAACTGTGACATTAGACTGTTCTGTTCATGTTTAAGACCAGAATGTTGGGACGACATGATTCAATGTGAATTGTGTGACGAATGGCTCCACCTTGCTTGCGAAGGACTCGAGACTGCCCCAGAGGGCGAGTGGCTTTGTCGCGTATGCAGACCACCAGACAATAAACGCGTTAAATTGTAAAATAGGAACAGAACGGAGATCACGATTTTCTAAGATCAAGTACCGTTAGTTTATCTATATTAAGCCGTAAAATAGGAACAGAACGGAAATCACGATTTTCTAAGATTAACTACCGTTAGTTTATTTTTATTAAGCGGTAAAATAAGAATAGAACGGAGATCACGATTTTCTAAGATTAAGTACCGTTAGTTTATCTATATTAAGCCGTAAAATAAGGATAGAACGGAGATCACTTAAGCCGTAAAATAATAATACAACGGAGTTCGCGTTTTTCTAAGAGTTTGGGTTACCGTTAGTTGCAACTGTTTTTGTTCATATTAAGGCGTAATTAAAAGTAAGAATTTAGAATTTGTTTCATGTCGACGTTGCTTAAGACTGAGAGAGTAATTTTTGAAAAAATCATTTTAGAGCGATTATTAAAGCCGCAACTCAAACAAGCTTAAGATTAACGTTTTCGATTCATTGCTAACAGGAACCGTAGTTAGACGCTGTGTTTAGTCAGGTCTTTTGTTTACGACAAGCTTTGCAATGAATTATAGTAAATTTCTGAAATAACTTAGAGACCAGCATAGAACGCAAAATTGCATCGCTATTATAAGAAGTGACTATATTTACTATAATAAATATGGCAGAATTATAACACGTTTTGTGTTGTCATTCGAGGGAACGTTGCAAAAAAGTTTGCAAATGGAAAGTTTACTGAGTAAGAGGGAAACAAAGCTTAAATAACAATTGTTGAGGGGGGGACAAATTCGGCGAAGGGGGACAATATCGGCTAGCGGATATTGTCCGGGGGGACAATATCCGCTAGCGGATTTGGTCCGGGGGGACAAAATCGGCGGGGGGACAAAATCCGCTGTGACACCGGCGTTACTTTTACATATCTCATCACTACCCTGAAATCTGACATTTTCACATTACTTGATATTAAGAACAAAGATCTACTTCCTGTTCAAGAAAAATATTGTTGGAGGTCTTAGAATCATCTTCCACCGATATCACAAAGCCAGTGAGAACAAGATTAGGAACCATGAAATGACTGCTGAAGGGAATGAACCAAAGATGTGCCAAAAAATTCTGGGATATGATGCAAACGTACTCTATCCCTGGGCCATCATGCAAGACATGCCAACTGGTGCATTTGCGAGAAGAAGGAAAATAAATCAAGGAAAAACGAAATCAAGGAAAAGAAATCAACAGCTGAACTCATGCAAGAGACAAAAGCTACTTCCTAGTACATCGAAGATCAGGGACATAATCTCGTTGAAATGTTTGAATGTCAGTGGCACTGACTGAAAAGAACAAACTCGGCAGTAAAGCAGTTCCTGAAGATCAAGTATCGCCGGCCACTAAATCATCACAAGAACCTCACAGAAGACCAGATACTGAGTGCCATTAAAAACAAGTCCCTCTTTGGAGTCATGGAGTGCAGTATTAGAGTACCTAACCATGAGACGTAAGTTCGCAGAAATGTGCCCCATCTTAAAAAAAAGAGAAATTTCTCAAGACAACATTGGCGACTACATGCAAGAGTTTGCCTTTACCCTGAAGGAGTTTGATTGGGAGCTATTTTGGTGAGAAAGTTCTGTTGGCCACACCGCTCATTAAATGATACCTGGAACCTGGGCTGGAGGTGACACACATTTACCAAGTGGTTGAATACAAACCCATTCCATGTTCCCAACCCTTTGGGGAGCCTCTGTCCGATGCCAGATGCATTGGAGATGTTGATCTCAACAAGGCTATCATTCTGGATACCATGAAATTGGTAAGTTTTATTTTATTTTTATTTTTATTTGAATAAGTCATTTGCATTTTTTTTCATAAGCAAACTTTACTAAATACGTTTGTACATTATTTCACAGGTGGGCAAGTCGAGTGATGGCGAGATGATCACCGACCAAGAACCTCATTGTGATGTCAAGTTCTGTAGTGAAACCAAAGCCTCTTGCCTCATCAACACACCCTTCTTCAGACAGATTGACCAGATTGAAAAAGATACTTATGAAGTTCAGTCTCACAAGAAAACCATTAAGTTAAATCTAACGATGCAAATCGGTTTCTTTTTATATCAGTACGCCAAGTTGCATATGCTTCAATTTCATTTTGACTTTATGGATAAGTACTTAGACTGAAGTGATTTTCAGTATTGTGAAATGGCCACCGATTCAACATATATGTCACCTCACACGGGAAAACGAACACTCACGCCTATCCGTTAAACGGATAAAATCTAACAGATAGCTATAACGGATAGTAAACAGTTTTTTAAGCGTTCTAACGGTTTGCAAAAGCATTCTAGTGGTTACCTCAAACCGTTAAACGCTTCGGCAAATTCGTCTAACGGATGGCTCAAAGTATTAGATGTTTTGACAATTTAGGCTAATGGATGGCTTTAAAATGTTCAACGGTCAGGTGGGAACAATGCTAATGGATAATCTGAAAAGCATTAAACGTTTATCGAGATTTGTACTGGCACGTAGTAGGCATTTAACCCATGAAATACACATTTGAAAGAATCGGCAAAACATAAGCTTACATGTAAAGTGCAAACGACCTCTTCCAGAAGTTAAGCGAGCACATAGCTGATATTTTAAAATCTGTAATTATCATCAAGATAGGAAAGCAAACACGCTAACTAACTGGTTAGCTTACTTGCTTCACACACCACGGAGATCTGAAGGTTTGGAGTTCTTGGAGTTGTGCTATGAAGAAATCAACATTTTCCATTGCAGGTTTCGAAAACATAAAACCACTGGACCAAGAAAGAGTGAAAGCAAAATGAATCATCTCAAATGATGACTTTAATTCGAAAGAAAAAGATACAAACACCAGCAAGAACAAAATGACTTCTTGAGGCCGAGTGCCGCGAAAAACAACAAATGGCACGTGGACAAAGTCGTGATGATCCACAAATGTGTAAACACCTGATGGCTTACTTCAATCAAGCACCATTTTCAAAGGTGCTAAACATACACACTCATTTTTTAAAACTGTTTAGTTGTTTATTTTTGTTCTTTTGTTGCCTATAATTCATTCCTGCAATGATTGTAGGGGTTGATTTTCGCCATGCTTCGTTCAGTGGGCAAATATTGCATACTGCATTTCAAAGACGTGTCCCAATGTAAACATTTCTGTTGTACACAAGCTTTTCTAGCACGATTTATTGCGAGAAACACACAACTTAGTTACAAAAGAACTAGTGAAAGGTAAGCTCACAAGAATAAAATTGTTGGCAGCAGATTAAAAAATGTTGCTGGATGTAAATAATCAATTTGCTCATCATGTTTTCATGTAACAGCGAGTGGTGTATCTGCCAATGCTAACTTTTGTTTTCGCTCAATGCTAACTTTTCTCTCGAATTGCAGTTGCCGTTGAAAGCGTGCTGAAATGATTAATTCTAACACTTTCCTAGTCATTTGAACGGAAGTTTTCACAGGTGCTATTTTTTTCTAACGGATACACTACCCATTGAAATTGTGAATATATGAAACTCATATATTCTCTCTAGATTTATTGGATACACTACCCATTCTAACACTAAATGCTAACAGCTAACGGTTTTTCCAATGCTACAAACGTTAGTGAAACTCAAGCTGATGGATGCTAATTTTTTGCTAACGGATGCACAATCCGATCTAATGGTTTAATGCTAACTGCTAACAGTTCGTCTAATGCTGTTAACGGTTTTCTTGAAGCGCTTTAATGGAATACCAATGGATTACTGATGCTTTTAGCCGTTTCCCATTGCCTGAGGTCACATATTGCAATTTTGGGTCCATCCACTCAAAGTTTGGTTAGACCAGAGTTAAGGGTAGAATTCCAATGGACAATGCCAACTGGTTACAAACAGATGACACACCTGAGCACAAAGCAGTAAGACCTACTATTGTGTTGGTGCCTATGACAAGTTCAGTTGTAAAGGAGTAAACAAAAATGTAATGAAATTAACAAAGAAAAATATCTTAATGTTCTATTGACCAAACAAAGTAGTGTAGGACTGAACAAGGGTTTTTCCGTTGTGAATAATTAATAGTATGTATACTTAAAAAAAATTCGGGATGGTTTTTCATATTTTTACCCCAAGAGAAAAGTCTTGCAAGATGGGGTAACTACCCCTCTATTAGATATTTAACACTGCTTTAAAAATAGATTGGTTTTGTATTATATACAGAGTTAATTT
Organism: Siderastrea radians; assembly: GCA_964017195.1. Taxonomy (NCBI): domain Eukaryota; kingdom Metazoa; phylum Cnidaria; class Anthozoa; order Scleractinia; family Rhizangiidae; genus Siderastrea; species Siderastrea radians. The sequence continues at coordinate 36,588,924 of OZ024888.1, forward strand.
CTCAGAAATAGTTTTCAAGGATTGTGCATGTAAGTGTGTGACTTGTAAATAAACTTATTTGGCTGAATTTAATCATGGCTTGATTTCTGAGTCAACATGTGTGACCTCCACGTGTGATCCCCACGTGCAGTTCCATGCGTGATCTCATGAGCGATACCCCTTGCTGCCCGATAAATTTAGGGTTTGCAAACACATTTTTTAGTTGGAATCAACACACTGGGCTGACAGACTCAAAAATTCAGCCATTTCGAGCAGCCGATTTTCATCCATGATGGCGTCGGGCGCCATATTCAATTTTTTCAAATTTATTTAAGAATATTTTCTAGCTTTCCTTTGAATTCTGGGCAAGCAACACAAGGAGACATTTTGGAACACGAAGGTCTGGTCTCTCTTTCAAAATTTTAAACATAAATACCTCCAATTGGCATTGCAAGTTTTGATATTGACTGCTTGATGTGGGCTCTTTTTTTTACAGACTCCATAAATTGGTACCGCATTTTACCGCAGGAAAGAAGGGCCGCAACCAAGAAAGAAGCACAAAGGCTTTAGCAAGATATAAATTTCCAGTCAGGGAACGTGCTTGTGGATGAAGACTACCCAAAGAAGTCTACAGGGAAAAAAGCTCAAAACTAAGAAAGCTGAAAAGAAAGGTGATAATCTACAAGCAAATAGCGTTGGTTTTACTAGCTAGACACAGTAGCACTGAGCCAGGTTCCTATCTAGGGTATTTGAGGGGTAGAAGCTTCCCCTCCAAAATGCCCAGCTTCTCCCCCCAAAAAAATTTGTTAACCTTACAGTACATAAGTAACAATATCGGAAAAATCATCCAGACACAACGAGGTCAAACCACATAAAGTAAGTATTCCCTGTCTAAGGACACTATAATATAAGGAACATAGAGTATTACAAACATTATCTCAAAATTGTGTCTCAAAATGCTCCAGATTGCATCTCAGTGCATATTCATTTCAAAAAATTTCCGGGAGGGCATGCCCCCGGACGCCCCTAGGAAGCTCGTGGCCTTCAGCCACTCAGGACTTCTCCCCCAAACAATAAATTCTAGATAGAACCCTGTGAGCTATATATATATATATATATATATATAACATAGAATTGTGGAGTCGGACTAATTCAAAACCATTTATTCGCTACTCTGAGTTTCATGCCTCATGCGAGGCAATCATCAGGCGACTGCCAGAAAAAACGGTTACATGAAAAGATATACCAATTTGAAAATAGGGAACAATGAGTACTTGCGTGACATGTCAAGATGTTATTGGACGGAAAAATCAGTCAGTTGGGTCTTCAAGTAACGATTTTGCCCGTGCTGAAAAGCACATTAATTAGACTCGATAAGATTGCTTTAAATCTCTGATTCCTTCTATTATTTTTATTATTATTATTATTGTTATTATTACTATTATTATTATTACTATTATTATTATTATTAATTATTATTATGATTATTATTTTATTTAGGGTACATTGGACACAAAAAATATGGAGTAACAGCTTCCCCAGATGTAATCAAAAGGGCAGAAGAGCAGGCTAGGGGTGTCCCTAAATCCCTTGCATTTAACCTTCTCAACATCTTGGTTGACATCAAAACCCAGGCCGAGTCGAGCATCTCAGGTCAAAATGGGAAGAAAGCACAACAACAACGGGAGGAAAGCCGCTCCATTGCATTCAAACTTGAGTCCCACTGTACCAACCTTTACAAGCCAAGGTATTCCACCTGAAGTTGAAAACTGCAGCATCCAAAGAAGAGATAATGAAGAGGTAAGAGATAACAAAGCGTTCTCGGGATTTGCCCAGCGCAGATGATCAAGCTCAGAGCCAGCGATGGAAACTTTAACGACTTACTTGCCATGTTGGACACTAGCTCAAATAGGAGTCTTCTAGCCAAAAGGGCTGCAAAACAGCGGGGGTTATCTGGTCCTCAGATGCACTTGACCATGAACCTAGCTGGAGGACAAAAGAAAGTGGAAGTCTCCAAGATGATACATGTTGTGACTGCATCACCTGCCAATGAAGATATCCTGAAGAATCTTCAAGTACAGACAGCTCGAAAGCCTTGTAGCAATGCTAAGACTGTATCACGAAAATCTATTACAGCTACCCTCACTGCAAGTCAATAGCAGAAAAGTTACATCACTCCGGCAGTGCTGTAGATCTCATTGGTACTGACTTTGCTGATGCCATTGTACTTTTCATGCACTTTTTATTCACACACAATTCACAAAAATACCTAGAATATAAATACAAAAATTGTAAAGTACTAAGATACGAACGATTGAAGGTTCGGTTCTGCCCACAAATAGCCACACAGTCAGCGGTGATCCTGGAGAACCTGTTGCAAAGAGGAATCGTTTTCGCTGGTATGTTTTGGTCAAGTAGATTCAGATTCAGAAGACACTTCCAAAATTCAATCAGTAGACATCGGAACTGTGAGTGATGAAGACATCAGGAAACTTGTTTACCAAGACTTCTTAGGAGTCAGACCTACGGAACTTTGTACCTGCAGTGAAAATGCTCTACGTGAGAACAAGTTTGTGACAGCCCTCTCAGCTTTGACTACATTGGTTGACGGACGAGTGCAAGTCAAAATGCCCTGGAAAGAAACTGGGCCTCTTAAACAAAGTGGCTATGACATTGCTTTGAAGAGAATGTATTCCGCAGAGAGATTGTGGAAGAAGAAACGATGCTCCTACCACTGACGGGAATGCTTATGAGCCGAATTTTACGGGAAAAAAAGTACACAATTGCTAATTCTTGCTTCGTAAAGGGCTAATCCTAATCCTAATCTTACAGGTAACAACTGAGATCACATTCAGTCTTCAATTATGATTGAATAAAAATGTGAAAAGTGCTCATATTAGCTAATTGTAGGATCAGATAAAAATGACTACTTTAAATAAACTGATGCTGTTTTAAGTAATTACAGTGCATGATTGAGTAAAGTGGAAGATAGATAATGGCAAGATGAGACCAAACTTCTTCTCGCCTTATAGGGTAAAAATAGTCTGCAAGGTTACCTGCCTATTTTATACTTTATACTTTTATACTTTAAGAGGTGACCAAGTTGGAAGTACCAGAGATGCGATGTGAGTTTGCTATAGAGTTAAGGAACAGATCCGGTTCCTTGCTGTACAGGACACGAACAGGGATGGTGAGGGTGACAATGAAATGGACCTTGATAACCTAAAAAAGAAATGGGAGAATACCAAAGAAATATACAATGAATCTGCCAAAATGATTATTGGCTTTAAGAAAAGGAAGACACAGAGCTGGATAAGCGCAGACAGCTGGAAAGCAATCGAGAAGAGGAAGCAGCTGAAGGTGGAGATTGATAGTGTTAAATCAGAAAAGTTGAAGGCGAGAAAACGAAAGCAATACCAACAAACGGACAAACAGGTCAAAAGAAGTTTGAGATACGTTAAGAGGGAGTAGGCCAATAAGGTAGCTGAGGAAGTGGAAGAAGCAGCAATGAAAGGACACATGAGAGATGTACATGATGCTACCAGAAAACTCTGTAGTGATAGACCTAAGAACATAGGTACATGTTCGTGATAGATGGAAGGAACACTTCACTGAATTACTAAATAGACTGGTCCCCTTAGAACTTGCTTTAGTCCAAGATGATGATAGAACTATCGAAGACATCAATACTGGAAAAATCACACAGCCTGAAATTAGGGCTGCTATCGAAGTCATGAATTCTGGAAAAGCTGGGGGTATCGATTCTATCACTGTGGAGTTACTGGAAGCAAATATTGAAACACCCGAAGCTGTGCTGGAAGATCTATTCAACTCGATATGGGATGATAATAAAAAATACCAGACGACTGGAGAAAAGGTTTAATCGCCAAACTGGCTAAGAGAGGCGATTTAACCTTTTGTGACAATTGGAGAGGTCCCAGCAAAAGTACTAGGTAGAGTTATTATTCAACGGATAAGAGAGGGGGTGGACGTTCAGTCAAGGAGGGAACAAGCCGGTTTTAGAAAAGGAAGGAGTACAGTGGAACAAATCTTCATTCTTAGGAAAATTATCAAACAAGTGCTAGAATGGAATGCAAGCCTGTATTTATGTTTCACAGATTTTGAAAAGGCATTTACTAGTGTTCATGGAGAAACACTCTGGAAAATCACAAGTTCCTATGGCCTCCCACCCAAATTGGTAGCAATGGTACAGGCAATGTAGAGTGACAGCAAATGCTCTGTGATTGACGGTTCAGGATGATCTGAGTGGTTCGAGATGAGGACAGGAGTCAAACAAGGTTGCGTAATGTCCAAATTTCTGTTTTTGCTGGTGATCTAGCATGATTGCCGTTCTGCTATGTGGCTCCAAGACCTGGTGCATGAAAGGCAGGTGATAACGAACTTGACACCTTCCAGCACAGATGTCTTAGAAGAATCTTTAAGATTTATTGGCCAATGAAAGTGAGCAATGAGTAGGAACTGTAAGAAGAAAGGCAAACGTAGAGCTAATCAGCACACAAGTGAAAAGGAGACGGTGGCAGTGGATCAGTCACAGGTTACAAATGGAGAAGCTATTCCATGCACCACCATCAGGAGGGCATCAGAAAGCAAGAGAAAGAGAGGGAGACCCAGGGAGACAGAGACAAACAGTAGAGAAAGAACTAAAGGGGTTAGGACTGGGGTGACAGAGACCGTGAGGAGAAGGATGATTTCCTGCCCTGTACCCTGCTTGAGGAAAAGGAACTGATGATGACTTTCACACTTTGCCGTGCTTTTTATACGTATTGTATAAGTATGAGTAAAGAATTGAATAAGTATAAACAATTGAAATCAGCTGAATAAAATTAGGTTTAGTGTGAAAATGGCTAAATTATTTGAATATTGATTATTTCATATATTCATATTCAATGGCTAAATTGTCATTTATTTTCAATGATTAACCCCTTCACCCTCAAGAGCTACCAACACATAATTTTTCTTACATTTATCATCGTTATTGTTGAACAATAAGCGTAACAATGTACTATATAGTGGGGAAATCATCTAATGGAAAATACTATGTTGAGTCAACATCAGATTCTTTGAACCGAGATGAACATAAATCAGAGAAACTAGTAGATTTGAAGTTTGATTCTTAGAGTGAGAGAGTTAGTATGTCCCTGCAAGTATGACAAGTCCTAGAAGTCCAACTACCAAGGCTATAATATGTCTACTATAATGTGACGATATTTATATCCCTATCTCCACAACATCATGGAAATCTTTATCACAAATTGTACCTTCAAAGCAGAGTGTTTTGTTAATCATCTTTCTCAGCGTTTTAGGATCGGAGATATCACCAGCAACAGAAAAATGAATGTAACCTCTGCCCATCAAATTGTTTTAGATTAATTATGCAATTCAAAGCATCACGCGCAGTTGTTACTTTACTGTATTTTATTGTCCTTTTCATCAAATAACAAGACTGCACCAGATACACCTAATTGCAATAACGTTGTCATACAAAAATGGTAAAAAGAATAAAGAAAAAAGCCAAATAGGAATTAATTAGCCATGCAAATTATTTCTTATATCTCTTTATAATTCTCAAAGCAATTATGGATGACGGTGTGATACTTCAATTTGATGTCAATTGAGTTGAAACAAGTTAAATTGGCCACCTAAAAAAACCTCTTGAGCCTTAAACCTTCGTCTGAGCAATTCCCTGAATGTCGTTAGCGTACCTAATTTATTCCTATTTGGGTATTTTCTTTCCCCTTTTTTCATTTTTATATGACAACTTTATTGCAATTAGGTGTATATATATTAAGGTTTCACTTCAAAAGATTCCATTATTTACACACAATACATGCAAATCAGAAATGTACTTGACAACAAACGATGATGTTACATTTCTGGTGGATGAAATCGAAACAGGTCAGCCAAAAGTTCTCAGTTTTTACACATCGCATAAATTGCTGTTGTTTGTTGTAACTGTTCTGTATGTGGGAAATAAATTGTTTCCTCAAATTCCCAATTTGAGAGTCTCAAAAAATTCCTTGAGTGCCTTGAGACTCGACTCTTGATTCAAGCGTCGTGTTTCAAGGAAAAGGATTGAGTTTCAAGTTGACTGTCAACTTACACTGTACTTTTGCCTGGTACTGTACCAAAAAATGGCATGTCAGCTGGATGTTGCAATGAGAATTATGACAAGTTTACCCATACAAAACTTAAGAACTTTTTAGTTTGTAAGGAGACAGTCCTGAGCGGTCTGAACCCACTCAAAATTCCAGCTTGTCTTATTACCAACTACGTCACTCTGCCTTCCTCTGGCTCAGCCTTTTTCCAGTGTGGGGAATTTAAGCTCAAACCAAACAAAAGTTCTGAGCGGTTTACCTCAAAACCTGCAGACTTGTCATAACCAAATTTACTCACACAATTTGCCAGATTTGGATCCAAATTGGTTGGAAAGAATAGATGGTGATGCAAAAAAGCCCATAGATATATCAGTGACTCCTGTGACCAAAAAAATTATTCGCAAGCATTACATCCTGTAAGCAATCATAAAGGTAAATTTGATATCCTCTAGGTGATATCTGGATGGTAGGTAACATCGAAGAGCGTGCAATTTGGGTTTCTGACAATGTGTAGTGGTATACATACGAAAACGTGACAGCTGTGGCAAATCCCTGCAAGAAGTGGCTTCCAAATAAGGACCAGTTTTTTGGAATAGTCTTTTTCTCCTCAACAGCAACAGCATCAGGACCAGAAAATCCTGCCATAAGAATAGTATCATACCATACTGCACCAATGCAAAAACATCAACAGTAATAAACACAAGCAGTAACAATGCATCTTAATTGGATCACTCAACCTTGGATTAACATAATCCTGTACTCTCATCAACCCTCTGGGGCGATATGAGTACACAGAAATTACAAGGATAAAAGTGAGGAGTGCTCCTTTCCATAAAGTCTTTCCAAAAATTTAAAGGAAGGGTGATGACTTCTTTCTGCCTTAAAATCAAAATTGCTCCAACTAAGCCCTATCTTGGCACAGAGACTGGTTGTCACGTAAGAAATTTAATTGCATATTTAATACCAAATAAACAAGAAAGCCCGAAAGGCTTTTAAGTGGACTATTTCAAAGACGAAAAAAGAAAAAAAGGAAATGTTCCTTTAGCCCCTAAGCTATATCTTGTTTATTTAGTCTCTTACATGACAACCATTGTGGGGGCACAGTGGTGTGGTGGTTAGCGCATTGGACTCCAGTTCTGAAGGTTGGTAGTCGGAGGCCCAGTCCCTACCATTGTGTTGTTTCCTTAGACAAGAAACTTTACCCCACATTGTCTCTCTTTTCCCAGGTGTATAAATGGGTAACAGCGACATACTGCTGGGGGTAACCGTGTGATGGACTAGCATCCCATCCAGGGGGGAATAGCAATACTCTCAGTTGTTTCATGCTACAGTAACCGGACGTGTGGGCTCCTTGGCTTGTGTGTGACTTAACCATGACAACCAGTCTCTGTGCCAAAATAGGACTTATTTGAAGCAATTTCGATTTTAAGGCAGAAAAAAAGACATTTATGCCCCTTTTGCATAAAACCCTTCAATTGTAGGTGTGCATCTCAATTTTAAGACCTATCCATAAGGAAAATACAGAAAACCGAGAATTCAGACAAAAATTGTTCAAACTATATCACAACCAATTTTCATTAGCAACAGCCAAGAAAAATTCATCCATGGGCCCTTACGGGCAAGTTTATAAGGGGGCAGGCCAGCTTAGTAAGTGCAGGGCAGACTTAACTAATATAACCTTGTTGCATTTATGTGACTTAGCAAGCTACCAAGATCTGGACTGAAAACTGTCCTTGTGTGTGTATGGAATTCTCAGAACAAAGGGAAAATAGCCAGTTAGAGCACAGGCTAATTTGCTAAATGTTGCAAACACATCCCTTACAGGTTGATTTCTACTATTGCATGATATATTGTCTACATTAACAAACACAAATTCATAACAAATATAGAGAAAATGCATTGACAGCTTGCATTTGTAGAAAAAAGATGGACCACATAAAGAATTCTAACTAACTGCGGTTCTAAATGGTTAACAATTACATTCATAGTAAAATAATTCAAATATTCACATGTGAACTGCTCACACGAGTTTCACACACCATAAGCACACATGTAACATAAGCATACCTTCTTCAATATTGTCCTCCTCCCCATCTAACAAAAAAAAGAAAAATTTAATGCTCTGTTTATAGAGAATGTGCACTTAGCTGCAAAGCTAGTTGGTAGGCACAACACTTAAATGATCAAATGAAAAATATTTGAAAACTGGTAGGTCAGGTAGCCTAGTGCACTAATTAAACTGTGGCCAAGGATTTGATCAAGTGACTGCCACAAAATGTATGCAACAACTCCACCAAATGGGTTACAAGTCTAGCACCCTGACCACATGACACAACTCTCCCTAAACAGTTATCACTATTTACTGCAGTAACAAATAATAACCCTAGAGAGAGAAGAGAAAGAGACATCTCTAACAAACTAGTAGCTTACTAGCTAGCTTCTAGTTCTTGAGTGTAACATGTTTATTCTCATTCATTACTTACATGCATCATCTAGGTAGTCTCTGTAAGACTCTGCAAAAGAAAATGGAGGAAAATGAAGGATGAAATATCATCCCAATATATTCATACAGCTTTGTAAAATCAGTACCATCCCATTGTGATCTGTATAGCTACAGTATGCCAAGGACTGTTACTCTTAAGGTACCTGTACCTTCACTGGGGAGAGAACATCTGTGGAACATCGTTATTCATGTTCCAGTATGACTTAATGTGTTTCTGGCATTTTGGAGAACAAAGGAAACTTTTCATGCTTGATAGGGAAATAACTGTCAATTTACCTTTCGAAAAAGTTGCCTTTATAGAAACTTGATTATACACTATAAACGCAAAATAATAGGCAACTTTCTTCTGAGGTTTCTCCTCGTTGGGAGCAATTTTGTGAATAAGTCTCACCAGGCAGCCAAAATCACTAGTAAATTTCTTGGCCAATCCTGTCTGATTGCTTCAGTGTATGTACAAATTTGCTAAATGTAAATGAGCAGTGACTTTTACCATCAGTTGTATCTGTTGTAGGTTAAAATGAATTTCAGATCAAAATGATTTCAAACTAGTTTGATTTGTATTTCCTTTGTTTTAGTCATTACCATCAAACTGAAACAAACTAGTTTAATTTCTTTGCAGGTTTTCCATTTTTCCACACCAACTCTACTTGAAAATGGCATGGTTACATTCCTATTTATAATGATAGATTACCTTTAATTTTAATCGTGCTAAAACAAAGGCTGCTGTCTGTCATCCTAAGTAACTGTATTGCAAAGAAGCCTAATCCCTTTGTTACAATTAGGGCATGCTATTCATTACTAATGCCGTCTTTTAACACATGCTACATGAAAGATCTGTAGCATATGGAGGCTCCATGCTTTCGAACATGTTGACTGGTAAATGACTGACCCGGTTAATGGTGCTGGCTTTGAAGTTCTCATCAGACAGCTACAATCTTCAGATGCATTGAACAACTTCAGTTATTATATTACAAAAGCCTCCACTGCCAGTTTTAGATTTCAAGATTTTGTGTATATATGAGAAAATTTTTATTTTGTAGCATAATCACTCCAGTTTTAATGTTACATCAGCATCAACTGCTCGTTTTACACATGCGATATTGTGAAGATGTTGACAAATTTTCGTTATTTAGTTATTTCATTATTTATAGGAAATGATTCCCAAATGAGTAATCAATGTGTAATCAATAAGTAATCAATGGGTATTCAATCAGCTGATCACTCATTGATTACCCATTGATTACTCATTGATTAGTTATGTCTGGAAACCTCATTACGAAAAGACTGATATTCCACATAATCAAAGAGCAAAGTCTACTTACTCTCCCACAACACACCAACTTTGGGTTGGGACTCTCCTGCAATAAAACAGTCACCACATAAATCATGTAATGTTCTACATGTGCAATCTGTGTTTAGCTAGTATACAAACAACAACTCCAGGTGTACTGTGATTTGTGAATTGCAAGACAATCTGAAAGCAAATGCCATAAAAAATTGCATTCATTTCCAATAATATGCTGAAAATTTATGGCAAGCGAGTGCAGTTCAAGGATTTAAACTTACATAGTCCTCTTTGAAATGAAAACACTACTTCCTTGTTCAGCTCAGATAGCTTACGGAAAATATTTTATAAGTTGCTATTTTTAAAGACCTCAGGAAACAGATACGAAAGCATTTCAAAATCCAATTAATTATAAAAATAAGCAAAAAGAGACTAATAGAATGTTTTGAAGCCATCTTGACTCCATTATCGAAAGAAAAACAACTAACTGTTGAAATGTGAATTTATAATACCACAGATGTAAGAATATGTTTAAGTGTTTCAAGCTCTGAACTGAGAGTTCATACAGTGTAGGTGTCAAAAGTTGTGCGTACTGCAAAGAATTAGACAAAGACTTCTTTACAAATTAAGTCTGTGTATTCCAATTATTCATGAATGAATAGCACTTCATGAATTTATCTGTGACACACCGTTAAAAAACATCAGCACTGCTTAAATGAGAAGTAAAAAGCTCAACTGTTTTACATGTTTGTTGTGTGGAAGTCTGACATGGACAGTTAGGAGTAAGTTTCTGCTTCAATTGTCCTGATGGAATTTGTTTTGGGTGGAAGATTTTTGACAAGGGAGCCCCGCTATAGCAAAGACTATGCAGCCTTTCGATATTCAGTGCGGGGTTTAGTAGGACTTATTTATTTTCCTTACTTTGTGCTGCAAGGAATAAACAAGGATTTTAATGGGTTCTTCATATAAAGTGAACTTATTTTAAAATTTTAGCTTTTCATGTACTTTGGCTTAAATTGTAAACTGTGTAGAAGTTTTTCCTTGAACTACAAACTAGGAAAAATATGTGTATGAAAGTACCTGTAATGAAAGGACAAACCAACATGTCAAGTTCTCCAAACCATGCCTTTCTGTGGCCTAGCAAAGAGGAAGTGTAATAAAAATATAAGAACTAGCAATGTCTTCATGAAAGTGATGGCCTGCAACAAGCATATCTGGGATATTGTCCTTTATAAGGACTAAGAACAAAGAAAATAGTGGTGGCATGCAGACATCTTCCTACCAGTGTTTACAAGCAATTTTCCTTAGTAAAAGTAGGCCTTCTCTTTTCATTTTTAAGTCAAGCTTCCTCCTCACACCTCCAAAGTTTGACTAAGTCAAACTTCCACCACACACCCTCATGTTTTGGCTAAGTCAAAAAGATAGTCCAGAATGTGAGCAAAACAGAGCTCATACATATACATTCACTTAATATTTGAACTACACCATGAAACTTCAGGACTTTTTCAGATATTTATCTGGGAAGAACTTGATGTGGTCAGTTAGTGTTCATTGACTTTGATGTCACCATGGCAACCAATTTTTGATAGGCAATTTTTTTCAGAAAATGAAAAATCCCTTTTGAAAATCAAGACAACGGGAGAGCTGAAGTGGCTGGAAGTGTTTTATTTTGAGTTGTTAAAATTTATACACTTCGTCTGATGTTATGAATATGTCTTAAAACTACACTGTAGAGGTTCTGGTGGTTTTATGGTGGGGGGGGGGTGGGGGCAACATTTTGCTAAGTTACAATGGTTAAAGGTACACAGTCACAACCTTTGATCATATACTGTGTACTTTCAGCTGGACTTTCAGCATGTGCAATTGCCACAAGAGGCTTGCTAGTATTATCATAAAAAATGGTCACAGAATGAACATACAACATACATGTATTTTCTAGGCTGTATCTCTGGTAGAAAGTAATTAACAGGCAGCAAAGAAGGTAAAATCAACATTTCTATCACCAAATTGTCACAACCCAGCAAGATATTTTTAGCAATTACAAAGTGCGAGTAAACATGCTCAGCACGATCCCACAAAAGATTCCCACCTAAAGCTCAACGAAGGGGTAGTCTGTGAGATGCACTCTAAGATGAGTAAAATACGAGTAATGTGTAGTGTTCAAAGATCTCATATCCTCCAAAAATATTCTCAAATCCAAGTCCTCAAAGAAAACTTACATAAGGCTGGTTAGAGTCTCTTCTCAGGCAATAAAATTCAAATTAAGTGTTTGATATTATGACCAAACATAAGCCAGTTTATAAAATACAATATTATTTCAAAGTGCCCACTCCTTGAAGTCAACGAATTGCCAAAGACAAACATCCACCAAATTGTCAATGAAATAGCTTTTACGAAGTAAATTGTTGCCAAAAAAATCAGAGGCATTCCAGGAATTGAAGTTAAACAACTGCCATTGAAGGAAAGTATACAAGGATGGATAAGATGAAGGACAATATAAATATCAGACTGATCTTCACCACAACTGAAAAATTTAGGCTAAACTTTTCAAAATCTTTTAGTGGCACAGGAGGGTGCTATGTATGTACGTGACTGTGCCCCTTAAATGAACTGTTTTGAAGGAAAATAAGATGGAGATATACATGTAAATGATATCACTGGAAAACAAGCCTGAAAATGGCAACTGCTAGAAGGCCTCTCTTATTGGTCAAAATGGCTGAAAGATTACTTGATTGAAGGTGAGTGTGCAATTTGTCATGTGTACATAGTTGAACACAGTGATTTCACTGTTTTAAACTATAGATAGTTTTCAGTAATAGATAATGGTGGTGGCACTCCTAACTGTTGTATATGACTAGAAGCTTCAAAGATTTCTAGTGGAGGAAATTGTTGAAAAGAAAGGCACTTGGCATGTGAAAAGAGTAACTTGAGAACCTTGTTGGTTGATGCTGAACTGGAGTTTTCTATTTTTTTTTAACCTTGTTGGCTGATGCTGAACCAGAATTTTTTTATTTTGTTATGATGCGAAGATAATGATGCTTTATGAGTACTACACTGAACTAAACATTGATGACACCAAAGCACAGTAAATGCCACACAGTGAATGTTTTTGCTCATATTGCTGAGTTGTATTTTTTTTTTTGACTTTGCAAACAAAGCATTCAAATTTATAGATGAAATTAAACATCGTTCCCAAGGGTTCAGAAGGTTTGATGACCCCCGAATACTGACCTGGGAGAATGAAATGATACCGGTAGTTGTTTTATAAATGTTGTACCTGGTTTATATTTTAAATATCCAGCAAATTAAAAGCTTCCTTTACAGCATTATGAATTTCCATTTTATGATATAACTGCATGAATAATAAATGGCTGCAAGCTTAATACAAATAGTACTGTAAATAGATTTTAATGAGACTGCAATCAAAGAAACCATGTTTACATGTACACTGTATGTTGTAGTTCAATTTTATCCTTGGTTCAATTTTTACTTTCCTTTGTTTTTTTTTTATGTTAATATATGATAATGAATATGAAACAAAAGAAAATAAAAATTGAACCAAGGGTAAAATTAAACTACAATATAAATACAACTTTCTGCCAATTACATACAGCAAATTTGTTACATGTTAGGTAAAAACATGTGCCATATAGTGTGTGATTCACTTACCTAAGGCAAGCCCATCCCATCTGAAAGTTTCAGGCAGATAAGCTCATTTAGGATGCTTGAGAACTTTCGAATGACCTTTACTAAGTACGAAACAGCCCCTTGTTAAGTGCATTAAGATGTTATTAATGATTGCCACATTCACTGTTTCTTCAGTTATCGCTTTATTTTCTTTCAAATTTATGTCACTTTGTTTTAGTAGTAGCTCATCAAAGATTCCCAAAACTTCCCAACGCATTCAAAATCTGTTTTCAGGTTTTGTAAGAATAGCCAAAGCATTTTCCAAGACTTCAAAAGCTTCACATTTGGGTCTATCATCTTGACAACCATTGGTGGCAGCAGCCACCAAAAACTGAACAAGAGAAGGAGCCAGCTTTCCAATTTCCATGGACGGACCCTGCACAACACCAGAACACAAAATAAATCCTTGTACCTTACATTGGTCTGTACATTGCAAGTACAGAGATAGACAACATCAAGAAGGGTGTTTGCCATCTCAAGGAGATTAAGGCATGGTTTTTCCACTGCTTTAGACCCCCTCCCCCCCCCCAAAGAATAATAATTTTCCCCGGAGGAACAGTCCTTTTTTGGCAATTACCAAAGTAAATAGCCACAAGGATTTAACATCCTTAAATTACTAGAGGTTTATAGGTTTTTAGATGACCACATGTCAGATGACATCATAATTTAGACAAGAAGGAAACTTGAAATTAGCCAACGATGGTTAAATTTGGCTAAGAAGAAAGTATATAGTCTATTTTTTGCCTGACTGTGTGGAAGACAACCTGTGCCCTGAAGTTATAAAGTGACAAAATGTGTCGTGTGACCAGTGTTTACAAAGTAATCCAAAAACTGTAAACATTTAAATGGGCAAACAAAAACTTATGAAAGGATTAGCATAAACTTTTAAACCGGCAAACAAAAATTACGAACAGATAATTTAGCATAAACGTTTAAATGGGCAAACATCTATGAATGGATGAATAAAGTTATTTCAATGGTTGGTCATAACCATTTGAAAGGAAACAAAATAATAGTCTTTAAAAAAGTATTTTTTTAAAGGACAAATTTGCCATTTGGACAAAGACTCAGGTTTTATTAAAACTTACCATTTATAAAATCATTTCGACTCGATGTCCCTTGTAAACTTTTGTTCAAATCTTCAGAACTGTTCACTCAACTATCTAGCAGTTTCAGAGCGAACAGCACACCAAGCAAAGAAAAATGGCAAATGGATTTGATGTACGACTTAACAAAACATATTGGGCACCTTTGGTATACCCTAAAATTTAGAAAAACTAAGAACTGCATTTTGCTTTCACAGGACATACTTTGCCTGCTTGTTTCTCGCTCAGATAAGAAATACCCCGGATGCAACCTTAGAAGACCAGGAGTCCTAGAAACAAGCTGTTTGCATATTAAGACTGGTTATCTTTTTTGAAAGTCTGTCAACCAAAACAGAACCAGAGCATTGAACATTTCATTTGCAGCTCCGGTTGATCAGGGCTTTAGTTGTTTGTGATAGTATGATAGTAAAGGACTTCCTTATAAAATGTGATGGTTTGCATTATTTGTTTATTTTCGTGGTTTGTCAGACAAGTGATAAGGTGACGAACATTGCATTACTTACGTCACATGAAGATTGACACGTGATATTTGTTGTGTCCCCAAGTCACAAGAACAATGTGCAGTGGTTGTGAGATATTGCTCCCCGGGAAATATCACCGCTTTATTTAACTATTTATTTAGGCTGGAAATAGAGTCTTAAAGAATTGGAGAAAATATTTTTAAACATTACAGAGTACCTTAGCTTTAAATTCAGTCAAAGTTCTCGTAAGCGACCACCTCTGGAATCCAGAAAAGTCGTCGCAACTAGAGCTGGTTGCTCATGGGAACGAGCTCTCGTAATTCCCCTGAATCGGCTGGATACGAGGTGACCTAGACCACCCCTCCCCTTTGAATATGGTAGGAATATAAAAATCGAAAGTGGATACGTGGATACGAGGTGAGCTAGACTGTCACCCAGCCCCTCCCCTATGAATAGAGTAGGTATGTATTGAAGTGGATAGGCGGATTTAACGTAAGCTAGAAATGATATATTTTGCACTTCCTTTTGATTGTGCAAGGATGAGAAAAGACATATTTTACACTTCCTTTTTGACTGTGTATCCAAATATCCACTTGCAAATTAAGCTTACTTAAGATCAACTTCTACATAATTATTTTGACTGCGTATCCACTTTATTTAGGGGTATATAATTTTGAAGTGGCAGGGTATTCTGCAGTTAAGCCGTTTGAGTCACGACTTACTACATAAGTACTTAAGGTTAATTAAGCTTAATGTATGGAGCAGATACCCCGAAAGGAAAAATTTCCGCACAGATTGTTCAAATGGCAGGACATTCTACAGTGAAGCTCTAGCCTTAAAACGAAAATGATCCAAAGGAGGGAACTTACACATGCTTACCTTCCTAACCTCCATACAAATAGCAGATAAAGGGATACCAGGTGGCGGACACCAGTACGTTAAATATACCGAGTGAAGACTTTTTAAGTTTTTCTACGTCACTCTTGCAGAAAGTTCTGCAACTTCTCGTCGAATTCTGGACGATTAACCTAGCAGGACGAAGTATTCGCCGCAAGGGAAAACGTGAACAAAGAAAACTCATTTTTTTCGTTGAGTTCTGATAAGCCATCGTCACTTCGTGCTTCGTCGCTTCTCGATCTTCTCGGTTTTCAATATGGCGGCGTAATACCGACAAGACCCTGGGGACGAGGTTGCTAGAAGCGGGAAGGAGTGGGGAGACCTTATACGCTGACCCCTCAGAGACAGAGCCGAATAACGCTGAACGGTCAGCGGTGCGAAACGCGGGCGACCGCGCGCGAACCCGACTTGGCGACTGGGCAGGCCTGGCGGGCTATTTAAAATGGCCGGTATTTGTGGGATTTTCCCGTACGGTAAACTACCCCGTTGGTTAAGCACAGTATTGCGTGGTTAAGAAAAGTCTGTGTGTTTTTGGACAGCCAATACCATATTGTATCTTATTTCAGTTTGAAAAAATTTTGCTTTCATCGGTAAAATGGTGAAATTTTGGCTTAAACGAGATTTTACGAATTGTGCTTACATGTCCCAGTCGCTTTATTTTACCTCGAAAGTTGCAAGTGGTGTCTTATTTGTTGTGGGACTTTTATTTTTTCCTCTGTTTTCGAGTCGGCCCAAGAAAATTGCTTTAAATGTGGAAGTCTACGGGCAAGTGACTGTTCCAAGGCGATTTATAACGACTTTCTCTCAGAAAGCCTGATACTCAGGCTAAACTTTGCCGTGTTGGTCAAGTGAATGCTGAATCGCTCGCTTGTCAACGCCACATAAAACAACTCCAGAAAGACAACAACAGGTGTTCCTATCAAAAGCATGGCACCGCTTCAGACAAGAATAAACTGTCAAAAATTCCAATGATATTATTATCACTGAGGTAAGTAAAGCTTTCGTTCAATAGAAACGTCTTAAATTGAGATTTTGGTTTCTACGGAGCAACACCGCCATTGAACAAAAGCTATGGTCGGTGTTAATTAAATTAAAATTAAGTACACGTCTGCATTAGTGTAACTTTCAACTTGCTTCGTTACAAGTTTACAAATTTCCAATTATAAAATTTTAAAACTTTGTTGTTAGAGAATAAGGTATCTTTATGAACAGTGACACGGCCGCTTTACGACGCTTTGACTTGCCGCAATACAGCTTTTAAAAATAAAAAGCTTTTCAACCACAATTTCTATTGAACGAAAACTTTACTTACCTTAATGATATCGCCAAAGACACCGAATTCTTCTTTTAACATTTCCCAGCACTAAATAGGCATTGAGAACAAAATATTCCACAATTTATTGTCCTTTTCGAACACAATTAACAAGAAACTGACTCATTCAGTAACTCATTCACATTCCACAACCCAGAGCTGCGATCCGTGGCGCTGACCGTAAGGATCGCAGCTCTGGGGACGAGAGAGGAGGAGAGCAGTGACGTAACGAACATGCGCAGTGCGTTATTCAGCTCTGTCCCCCTCAGACGGTTTCAACCAGGGCTAGACTGCGAGTAGTCTCTAATTTTGGCGATGGCGATTGTGGGGCGGGCAAAATGCACACGCGCGCGCGCGAAATTTCGAGGAGACGCGACGCGAAGGGTGCGCCGAAAATTAGAGACTCCTCGGCGCTCCCTTCGCGTCGCGTCTCCTCGAACTTTCGCGCGCGCGTGTGTGTATTTTTCCCGCCCCACAATCACAATCGCAACATCGTACGTTCAACACCATTGTTGAAAGCGCAAAAAGTGTTAAAAGCTTGTTGAAAGCATGTTGAATCAAATTTGAATTGGTCTAAACTTTCATTCAACATCGATTCAACATTTCCTTGAAAGAGTGTCATGCCGTGACCTGAGAAAAGATAATTAAAGCCATAACAATCTCTCCAGCCGGTAAACACGGAAGACCGTGGTAGTGGTGGATAGAGATGAATACAAACAAACTGCTCATTTTGTGAACGATACTAACGCTTTTTTGAAAATAAGAGACAAAAGATAAAATCTAACAACAAGCGTCACAAAAGATCTCACATGAGAAACTCTTGCTTAACATCAAAAAGAAAAAGAATAGCAACACCGGCCAATTGGACCAAGTTTATACAAAAAAAGTTCACTGTCCTAATTCTCCCGAAAATTCACGAACCTGAAAGACCACTCAGATACATTACAAGGAGCGCTTACCATTTGTATGGAAAACCCGGTAATTCCGGGGAGAATTCAAATGGAACGGTTCATTCCGGTGGAATGTTTTCGGAAAAAAGGTAATACCTTCCGAGGTATTCCTTTTTCTCGCTTTTTCCGGAATTCCCGGAAATTTCTGTACCATTTGTCCACAATTACCAGTGCCAGGCTATTTCCGAGAAGACAGCAATGCCCATGACGGCGGATTTAAGTGATGAATCTTTACTGTTCCAAACCGTTCGTGATGTGACAGTTGTTTTATTCTCGCGGCTACTGTCAACAGACTTCTTGCAACACAATTGTAGCACTCAAGGTGAGAAAGATCTAAGTTTTGGCCGTTGGTTCTTGTGTTTTACTTTTGCTTTCATGATTCGAGCTTTTAAGCTTAATGGCGCGGGAAAACACTTGCATCCGAAACTTCGAATCAAATGATACGGCTCAATCCGTTCCGTTTTCTTGTTGAGAAAAAGTGCAGTTCCATTTGTCCAAAAAAAGCCACCGAGAATTCCATTCAAATGGTAAGCGCTCAAGGAGTATAGGTAAATTCACGTATACCGTGGTCAAACATCTCGTTTTCAATGCTGTCCTCTCTCCGGAGGAACAACTTCGCTATCAAAAAAAGTTCGGATTTCAGCGCCGAAAACATCCAACAACAATCCATCAACAGCGACAAAATTATGGTCTCTTACGACGTTAAGTCTTTATCTACTTCCATTCCAGCGAACCTAGCCCTAACCACACTAGAGAGAGACTCCAATAAAACCAGAATCAGTAACTGAGAACAGACAAATCTGTGTGTCAGCAACATAATGAAATTGTTAGATTTGTTCCCAATCCAAATTATCTCAAATACGATGACCTCATTTTTTCATTTTTTCCGGGCTTCGACAAAAAGCTGACCCCCCTTACTGACTCCCTCTAAAATTCACTGGAAGTAAAAAACTAATAACTTGAACTAACTGAAGAATATTATTTTTTAATACGCTCCCCTTTAAACTACCAAGATGGCGTGAGATGGTCTATCTACTTCATGCCATCGTTGCAACTCCTTTTATCCAAAATGTTTATATATAGTTCCCTTTTCTGACAAACGAGTGGCAAATGTATCGAAACAACACTACGACAAAACCTTTCTCAAAACCCAAATACAGAGGGCTTCTGACGTTCCTCGCACTGACGCACTTATAAAAACAAACCAAGGACAGAGACTGAAACAATTCCTTTCGTTATTACATATAATCCAGCATTACCTAACATCGCGCACATCATTCACCAGCATTCTAACGTCCTCTACTCATCAGATCGTTGTAGAAATGTTTTTAAAAATCTTCCCTTAGTGGCTTACCGCCGATGTAAGAATATCAGTGACATTCTTGTTAGAGCCCAGTTAACAGAAGACCCTGATTCGAGTAACTCCCGGGTCAATCCCGGTTCCTTTCCGGTTCCCGGTTCCTTGTACCACTTGTCCCTACATCGAACATGGCCGCACTCGATATACTTTTTATTCCACAGGTGAAACGTACCATATCAAATCTCATATAACTTGTACTACTTTCAATGTTATCTACATGATTCAATGTCGCCTATGTAATTTACAATACATTGGGGAAACTAAACGTCGCCTCAAAGACCGTTTCAATGAACATAGACGGCCACTACTCAACCCTACTTCTAATTATATCCATACAGCGGTTTCAGAACACTTTCTCAGTAATAACCACTCCGACACCCATATGTTACTTATTCCTATTGAAAAACTTTAAAATGAACGCGATTCTTTCGGGAAGGCACGTGAGGATCACATTATTTACAAGGCTAAGACTCCTGAGCCTCTAGGCATTAATATCTTAATAAACGTGATGAACTGTAATTTGTAACTATATACAGTAAAAAATTTTTTTGTTTATTTTCTATCATTTCTAAGCCTAGCCATACCACGTCATATATGTAACTTCCGCTCATTGTTTTACTACATAGATATTACTGTAGATTCGTGATTTCCCTCAATAAAACCTGATGAAGACTGGTATTGGCCAGTCGAAATATTGTAACCTACGTCTTTTCACGTTGTTTGATCAGTCTCTGCAGTAGTCATTTTGACAATCATTTATAATAAACTTTGTTGTCCACTTCCACGAAAAAAGAAAATAATAATAAATAAAAACAAAATTAACGTCTTATGCGGAAGGACAAAAACACATTAGAACAACCAGAAGTTGTCATGTCTTAGGAGTTCCAAGTCCCATCGTCCATTCCCGCTTGTACGTGGGATTTTTTAAATATGGCAGGTTTGTCTGGTATGTGGCATCACTCAACGAAGCATTATGATAAAACAAGATGAAACTGGAGAAATCAGACCGTAAACACGAAGACTCATCTCGGAGTCGACCCCTGATCAATACACAAGCACCCGGCTTTAAAAAGTGTTTAGTATTAAATTATATATACATTTAAATTTAGTTACCTTTGAGATCGTTAGAATTGTGATACCTTGTCTTGATCATGTAACACCAATGGTCGCCTTCGCTTAAATTCTTACAAAAGAAGGCAGTGCTAAGTTACAGACAGAACCTGTTCCGGTTTCTCGCAGGTTTGTTCAAGAACTGTCTAATTACATTTTCCCGAGCGTATCAGTAACTACAACCTTGCTTCCATAAACAATAGCCTGCCTATTTTTTATCGAGAGTTATTGCAATACTCTAAGGAACTGAAAAGCATGACCCAGATCTTTTGTTATGGTGAATTTATACTTTGGAATAATGAAGCAATAACCATTGAAAATTATTCGTTGTATTGGAAATCCAGGGTTGAGCGTGGAATTTACTTTATTCAAGATATTCTAAACTCCAATGGAAACTTCTTGACGCTTGGTGAATTCCAAACCACGTTTCAGATGAAAACAAACTTTTTACAATACTTTCAATTGATAGCAGCTGTACCTTCAGATTTAAAAAAGAAAGCCAATAAACATGCAGCTCCTACGCGCGATTTACTGGAGACAACTACGATATCCACCTTTCCAGGAAAAACTAATTTAGATCTCTCCGTCATGGGCTGCAAAAATTACTACAAACTTTTTAACGAAAGTTGCATCATTGAACCGACGGGTGTCAAGAAATGGAAAGATAAATTTCCTAATGATTTTGTAGACTGGAGCAATAATTTCTTACACATCTATCGATCATCAAAAGATAATAAATTGAGGCAATTTTCTTTCAAATTACTTCATAGAACAATCGTAACAAAAAAAGAACTCAACAAATTTCATTTAATGAATATGAATATATGAAATGATCATATATTTGAAATGCGGATAAAGATAGAATTATATGAAGATCATCGCAGTGAACGTGTTTCAACTTAAACAGTTGAAAAGAGGAACCTGAAAAAATTCAGGCAGAGGTCATGGGTTCGATTCCCGTTCAAGCCTGAATTTTTTCAGGTTCTTCTTTTCAACTGTTTAAGTTGAAACACGTTCACTGCGATGATCTTCATATAATTCTATCTTTATCCGCAGTTCAAATATATGATCATTTCATATATTCATATTCATTTCTCTATCTACGGGATAAATACGAAGTCACAATTGACCAGCTCCCAGTTGGCTTGATAGCTCAGTTGGTTAGAGCGCTGCACCGGTATCGCAGAGGTCATGGGTTCGATTCCCGTTCAAGCCTGAATTTTTTCGTTAATTATTGTTGCGTTCTCTCACACGCGAAAAGTGCATTACCGTATTTTCTCGATTAAACGCCGGGGGCGTTTATTTAAAACTCGGCCTCGTAGACCCGGCGTTTATTTATTGAGTGCAATTTTCATCAGTACTGGAGGTTTGTTGAATTAAGATCCAGAAACGTTAAACAAATGTGAAACGATGTTACCAACTTTGTCTTCTCTCAGTGAATCAGGTAGGTCATTAATCAAAAAACATCACTGACAAGAACAGTTATTGAACTCTTCTCGGTGTCGCATTTCTTTGTGAAACACGGAGGAAGTGTATCGGCAACTGCTCGACAGCAAACGTATTGTGCAAGCAATATAGAATAAGGCAATAAATTCAAATAAGACAGTAGAAAGAGAACTAGTATTATGCAGTTACGACACATAATCCTGATTAGATATACCCATTTCGAATAAAAACCGGTACCTCAAATAAACGCCGGAGTCGTTTATTTTAAACTCGGCCCCTTATAGCCGGCGTTTATTTGAACCCGGCGTTTATTTGGGGTCCGGCGTTTAATCGAGAAAATACGGGATATGGTCATCGTCTCTGAACTTCTCTTTACCTCGAGTCTTATATCTGTAAGTATGTACAATAATGTAAAGCGTCCTCCGTGTATTTGTAATTTGTAATCCGAACCAAATGTATAAGATCCTGGCTTAATTGTAATTTGTCTTTCTTTTCCCTTATTTTCTGTTATCAACTGTAATGTAATGTGTGTTGTTTGTTAAAGAAAGTAATTAAAAAAAAATTCCTTAGCGTATCAGTTCTTTTTTCAAGGAAGTGAACAGCAAAGTTGATAATGTTCCCGTGATACATTTGCCACTCGTTTATCGGAAAAGGGGACTAAAGAGTTGTAACGATGATGAAGCAGATCGACTATCTCACGCCATCTTGGAAGTTTAAAGGTGAGCATATTTAAAAACAATATTCTACATTAGTTCAAGCTATTACTTTTTTATTTCCGGTGAATTTTAGAGGGGATCAGTAAGCGGGATCAGTAGGGGGTCAGTTGACCGGGGCTCAGCGTTTTGTCGAAGCCCATTTTTTCCTCAGGTCCTCATCCCTCCCAAATGGTGGTTCCGTTACGCCAACGACAGTCACACCTTACTTAAAAGGGATCATGTAAATGAGCTTCATAGACATCTGAACTCAATTAATCCCAACATACAATTTACTTTAGCAGTAGAAGATACAAAGGGACAAGGATTATGTTTTGTAGACACCATCGTTTCAAGAAGCAGCACGCAGATTCAAGTGACTGTTTACAGAGAGCCCACCCACACAGAATGCTATCTCGATTTCCATTCCCACCAACCCTTTATGCTATAAAGGACATGCAGTCAACAAGTTGCCATGAAGGGTAAAAAATATTCCACCAACCCTAACAGAAAAATGAGAAGAAAAAAAGTAAAGGCGGTACAGCTTATTTATAGCTGGAGGAAAGCGTTATCAGACCCATCAGCCAAACTCCCAAATGTGCCAGGCCGGGGTGCCAAGCATTTCGGAACGAATTCGTTGCCTCCAAAGGCAACAGCGTCTTCCTGCGTCTGTGAGCTCAAAGTGATGCAGATTGGGCCAAATCTGGCACGCGAATTCAATACAGAGCACAAAAAGGCTGTCTCTGTGTTTGACCACTAATGTTATGGTCCACCAGGATTATGGGCTCCTGATGCCACTAAGGTTGTAGTCGTCTAAAGTTGCCTGCCATGTCCACGAAAATAACCATCAAATGGACTGTGATATGGTTAAGGTTGTTGGACAGGAAGCAAATTGAATTTTTTGAATCATTAGTCATCATATTTTCTCATGTTGAAAATATCTGCGCCTGTGCTGTCTGTTGGCATTTTCGCAAAACCTTGGTGGGGGGAGTCGATAAAGAAGACTGTCGCGAAGAGGGACCAATTCATGGAAGGTTTAGGCTACTTTTTGGACTACTGACACCGTGTTACGTTGCCGAGGGAATACCCAGAACTGAGTTAACACAACCAGACGAAATGTTGTTTTAAAATGACGATTAGTTTTACAATTTTCGATTGGAAACACTTGAGTAGAACTTTGTAGAAAACGTTGTTATCTTCAATGGATTGCATTACATAATCACTTCAACCGCGTTATTTGGAAATGACCTTTCCACAAGAAGGTAGTCACGTAAAACAGGTAACACAATTCAATAAAACGCATAGATAATTCAACTCTGTAGGAAATCTAGTTCTAGTGGCTCACAAATTAACTTGAGTTTTTAACGCCGTCTTTGATAAATCACGGGTATTCTTGTTACATGTAGGCTTGGGAAGCACATTTCAACCTGAGTAGTAAAGGGGGCCCATCTG